>JAJJMF010027598.1:0-11625 GCA_022058775.1 Vitis hybrid cultivar
GTTCAGTTCGAGTCAGGACCGCACCTATATCAATCGGTCATTCGTCGTGTCAGTTTGAGTCGGGGCCGCACCTATATCGATCGGCCATCTTCCATTCAGTTTCAGTTCAGTTTTTGGGACCGCACCTATATCGATCGATCATTATCATGACAGTTCAGTTTCTAGGGCCGCACCTATATCGATCAGCCATCTCATTGTCATGACAGTTCAGTTTCTGGGACCGCACCTATATCGATCGGTCATTATCGTGTCAATTTGAGTCGGGGCCGCTGATTACTACTCAAAAAGTGCTATTTGATAGCTTTTAATTAATCCTTTTAAACACTTTTGAGTAGTAGTTTGTGTCTTTTAACCCCATTAGCATGTTAAGGCCCCTTTCAATCAATTCTAATCAAAATGTGTAAGTTTTGGTGTTTTTGTTAGTATTTTGATCACCAAAGCATTATGAGATTGAGGAGAGTTTTATGGAATCACTGGAAAAGAATGGGAAGCTTAGAGGCATGAAGAATCAAAGCTTTGAAGCCCTTTGCCATAAGCAAATCCGGAATGCAAGGGGAAGCAAAGAGAAGCCAGCCATGAAGCATTCTTGATGACAGTCACTGCAGCCACTTTTGGAGCACTTCCTGATGTCCAATTTATGCATACAATATGTCATTTGAAAGCTTAGGAAGTCAAAAATCCAATGCTTCAAACCGTGTGCAATTTGGAGCTAAAATGAGGAAGTTACAGCCTTTGGAAGACAACTGCTCCAAGCTGAAGGAAGGATTCAGAAAAGTGCTGCGAAATCAGCCTTTTGTTGCGAGATATTTTGCAACACTTTTGCACAGTGCTATGGAACTCCCCTGAAGCTTCACGCCTCGATGGAAGCCAAGCACCACAAGATGGAAATCAACTTTGTGAAGGTGCTGAATCAGCTGGTTGCTATGAAGAAATTTCGCAGCTCCTCTTGTGTACCTGCGAAATTTCGCAGACCTCACTTTTCACCTGCGAAGTGGTCCTTAGTGCTTCCCGATATTTGTAACCGACACTTGGAGATATTTTTCATTAGATTTTTGTTACCTAATTGCCCAAATTCTCCTTGTAAGTCACCAATGATAGGATTCCTTAGTTTTTAAGTTAGGAATTCGGCAAAAATATGAAGGTAATAGCTATCATTGTAATTTTGGTTAAAAGGGAGCCCGAGGAGCCTGTTCTGGGTGTGGAACCTTTTGTAAGTTTGAAAGAAAGTAATATACAGAGCTTGAGCTCTATCTTTACCTTACCTTCTCACTTTGTATTTTATTTTTTTTACTAAGTTATGCACTCTCTGAGGAGCTTTCCCCAGAGAATGAGTAACTAAATCTCTTAGTTCCTTGGAGTTACGGTTGCCGGGAAAGGTTCCAAGTGCATCAATCAGAAGCTTTGTGGTTTCAGCTATGAATGAAGAGTAAGTGTGTCCCATGAATGGTTTCTAATGTTTTTAGTTGACTTAAAACACCTTGGAGTCACCTGGGCCAACACTTGGTAAGGCAAGTGATCTCTAACCATGGAGATGCACTAGTTTACCCCTTGCGAGCCTCTGGTAGGTGACTTGAAGGTAGGATTTTCTAGAATAGCCAACACTTGGTAAGCTTTTGGACTCTTAGGAGACATCCATTAGTTACCTCTTGCGAGCTTTTGACGGGTAATCCAAGGTTAAAGATCACCTTGAATGGTAAAAGGCTAAGTGAGAGGCTCAAACCATTGCAAGTTGCATCAGTGAGAGAATTAAAGTTGAAATCCAATTGAGGGATGCATTTGTGCAGCACCTGTTAGAGAATTGACTTTATGTTAATTCTCTAATGTGAGGAAATGAACCAATTGACTGGAGCTATGCTTTTGCATGAGGAACCTCCCCTGTATACCTGAATCTCCAAGGAATGCTTTTCTTTTTAAGTAATTTTCATCACTTGTTGTGTTGTTAATCTAAGTCCAAACTTTTTTCAACCAAAGTTTGTGTTTTATTTCTTAAGCTAATCTTGAAATGAAACAGCACCAATTCACTTTGAATTGGTATCATTTTCAACTTGAGTACCCTTCCCAGTGGAACGATCCTAGAGCCACTATGCTATAGTAGCTTTGTATTTGCTACCCTAGTTCATGGTGTTATAGGATATAAATATTGTTGATTACTCTCGCCATCAAGGAGCACCAACTGGACACAAATCAGCTGAGACACCAATTAGGCATGAATCAGCCGCACCTATATCGATCGGCCATCTTCCTATCAGTTCAGTTCGAGTCAGGACCGCACCTATATCAATCGGTCATTTGTCGTGTCAGTCTGAGTCGGGGCCGCACCTATATCGATCGGCCATCTCATTGTCATGACAGTTCAGTTTCTGGGACCGCACCTATATCGATCGGCCATCTCATTGTCATGACAGTTCAGTTTCTGGGACCGCACCTATATCGATCGGTCATCATCGTGTCAGTCTGAGTCGGGACCGCACCTATATCGATCGGCCATTTCCTTGTCATATCAGTTTGTGAGTCGGGACCGCACCTATATTGATCGGTCATTCTTCCTGTCAGTTTTAGTTCGGTTCAAGTCGGGACCGCACCTATATCGATCGGCCATCTCCTTGTCATGACAGTTCGAGTTCTGTTTGAGTCGGGGCCGCACCCATATCGACCGGCCATTTTCCTATTAGTTTGTGTTTAGTCTGAGTCGGGACCGCACCCATATAGATCGGTCATTCATTCTTCCTATCAGGTCAATTCGACGTCCAGGTCTTTGTTTCAGTATGACATTCAGAGTCACTTTCCTAACCTGGCTACTCTGGTGCTTATTGCTTATTCATCAGGCTTTTCTAGATTTCCCCTTTCACTACACATGATATAGTTCCTTGAGTTCGTGACACATACTTTTGTCATGTTATTAGGCACCCTACACTTGGCATTCTCTTATAGCTTGCCTAGGGCAGTCTCCTTTGAGCGTAGTCTTTTCTATACTCTAGGGTGGTTCGACCGTTACTCATCTTTGACATTGATTTTCGAGTCACTTTTGGAGATATCTTAGAAGGAGCCTGGATCCTTAGTGTGGCTTCAGAGGCATTTTGAGACATCTCTCTCTTTTAGGATTAGAGACCTTGTTGTTCATTTTGCTAGCCTGAGTGAGTTTATATCTCACTAGTGTCCCTATGGGGGTCTCCTTGGTTCTTCGGTAGAGTTCACTTCATTCCACTCACTATTCACACTTTCTTTATCACTCTAGTGTTCATATTCCTTACACTCGTGAACTCTACCGAAGAGGGGCATATTTGTAGACCCCCGGTTTGCTGGCCACCTCGAAGGAGCTGTCACCATATGGAGAAGTGGGGGACCTATTTTCTTCAAGCTAGCTACATGAAACACGTGCCGGAGCAGCTGACCTTGGCCATGGCGTTAGTTGGGATGGTGACCAGCTGAGTAAGGGAGAGGGGGCAGGTCCAGGACTTGCGGGAGAAGTTTTGACCAAGGGAAGAGCAGTGTTTTGGGGGGGGAGCTTTTGGCTGAGAGGGAAGTCACAGAGAGGGGGAGCCTGTCCTGGAGGGTGAGTAGGAAGGAGATGGAGAGCTGTGTTTTTTTTAGGAGTTTTCAAATAGCTTGAGAAAAAAAGAAGACCTGGGGATCAAGAAGAAAGGAAGAGGAACAAGAAGGGTCTTCGAGACTCCCGGGAACAGAAGCACAGTAAAGACGTCAAGGACTTCCAGGTGCGAATCAGAAAGCATATTTAACTGATTTATAAGTTGCATTGACGGTACCATGGTTTTTTTCATCTTCTTCACTTTGGTGTGCTTGGATTTTTATTTTTTTTTATGTTTCATTGTATTTGATGCCTGAAAATATTTCTGATAATCCCACCTGTATCCGTGAATGTCACCTGAAAATGAGTCTCCGCATCATATCAGCTTGTTTTTTTTTCTTTCTTTCCATTGTTATTTATTTTTAGTTCTTACTTTGTCTCCATCCTTGTTTGTCTTTCTCCATTGTTTATGGCGGCCTCCAAAAGGTGGCCCGGTGTGGCATAGTTTTTTTTCTCTAAGGCTTTTTGGAGCCATAGATTAATTATCTACTAAGAATGTCGAAACATCAAGTGATTGTGTTGGCTCAATCACTTCCTCTCTCCCTCTCATCTCCACCATTTCAGCACTCATTAGAACCCGCTGCCCACCACTAAATTTCGTCGGAAAAACCACACCCGTCTCCATGCTCATTCCCCTACTCACCATCCTCCATCGCCACCCCCATACCCATGTCGTGCCCAACCCCATTGGGACCCCCGAAGACACTTACCTGCGTGCTTAGAAATCATGCATGCATGGGGCCATGGACAGCGGCAGCGGGCTGCCACTAATGGCGGTGCGCGGTGGAGACAGCGCCATGACTAGAACGAGAAGGCCGAGGAATGGCAGCGACTGGTGGATCTATGAGGTGGCAGAAGAGATGAGAGTGGAGTAAAGAAAATCATGTGCTTGAGGCAGATGGTAGAAATGGATAAGAGGGGCATGGAAGTTGGGCTACAACAATGGAATTGATTGATAAAAGAAAAAGAAATGGGTTTTGTTGACACGTGAAGAAACTGACACTTTAAATTCTTTCCATTTTCTTTAAAAAAATCTCTCTGTTTGTTTTATATATTCTCAAACGATCCTTTAAAAATCCCCTAAAATTTTAAAGTTTTAATTTATTCACTTATTCATGTTTTTTTTTTCTGAAACAAAAAAAAAGAATTATTATTATTACCATTTTCGAAAAAATCTTATAAAACCCGATTCTAAACTAAGTTTGTCAAACTCTAATTCTCGAAACTCAATTCCTTAAATTTAATTCTTCAAAGTTCAATCTTCAAAGTATTTTTTTTTCTTTTTTCTTTTTTTTTTAAGGTTCTAATTTTAACTTTAATTCTCCAAGATCCAAATTTTTAAATTTAATTTTCCGAAAATCCCACAATTACGAATTTAATTTTAGATATTGTATATTATTATTATCATTCCATAATTATTTATTTATTTCTTTTAAAAAAGATTTCAATCATAAAAGTTCAATCCTTCAAAAACTTGATTCCTAAATTAATTTTTAATCTCTAATATTCAACTATTCACTTTCATCTGTTTAAATATTATTTATTATTATTATTATTATTATCCCATATTTATTTAATTATTTCATTTAAAAATTCAAATCATTAAAGTTCAATTCTTGAAAAATCTTATTGTTGAATTTAATTTTCAATCTCAAATATTTCACTATTCACGTTCATTCGTTTAAATATTATTCTCATTATTATTATTATTATTATTATTATTATTATTATTATTCCATTCATTTATTTTAAAAATTCCAATAATTAAAGTTCAATTTTTCAAAATTCCGTTTTCCGAATTTAATTTTCAATCTCAAAAATTCCACTATTCACATTCAGATGTTTAATGATTATTTTCGTTATTATTATTATCCCGTTCATTTACTTATTCAGTTATTCATATACCAAAGATCCCATCTCCAAATAAATTCTTAAGTTTTCAAACTCTAAATTCACATCTTCAAGTCTCTAAAAATCCATCTTTCGCAATTATTTATCTAATCTTTATTATTTCACCGTCGTTGTTATTCTATTTCTTTTACTTATTCACTCATCCACTCATCCCCTCATTTAAAATCCCGAACTCTCAAATCTTTTTCAAGTTTCCAATCTCGTTCAAATTTAATTTTCTAAAAATTCTCATTCTCACATTTAGTTTCTGAAAGTCTGATCTTCAAATGAACTCCAAAACTCCAAATTTTCTAGTGATATTCAAGATCCCAATTTTTTTAATTAAATTTCAAAAGTCTAATTTTCTCTCAAATAGTTTTAATTCCACTCTGGTTTTCAAACGATCTTCCGCTCCTCTTGATTTTAATAAGCGTGAATGAATTTTTCATAATTCCAGAATAATGGAATCTGTGACATTAAGTCATGCTAAATAAACGGGCTTTGGTGGGGGCCCAGCACGGGTGATTTTATGATTGATTGATTGATCGCTTGCTTTGATTATCATACATGATTGATTTACCCTACTCTTTGACATACATGCGATTATTCCTAAATTGTGCACTAACCTTCTCTTCTTGATAGCGCTTTATGGATCACTGCTTAGGTACGCATCCACACCCGCTCGAGTCATTTTCTATATGCATGTTTAGATCTCACATGTGCATGATCATTCAGGATATTCATTGATTTACTCATCAATTGCCACATCAGCTTCATTTTATTAGTAGAGACCCGATTTTAGGGACATAGAGGGGTGATATGGTCCTCACCGTACCTTCCCAATAAGTAACCTGACCCTCGAGCCCGATCCGGTTTTTCGTAGATCACCTTTTCCAAAACCAAGAGTCGCACTTAGGGTTTTTCTTTCTTATTTTGTTTACCCTTTAAAAATAAAACAAAAATAAGTGGCGACTCCAAGTCATTTTCAAATAATCAATATAAAATCATTTTTTCAAATAAAAATCGAGCTCGCCTTCGAGTGGGAAACGCATGAGCCGAAATGCGGGGTCCACAAAATGGCGACTCCACTGGGGATCATTAGAGGGTCAAGCTTGAACTTAAGATGAAGCAAATGTGGCGTTTGATGAGTCGATCAGTGGGTACCTATTTTCTTGATTGCACATTGAGAGTTCCCGATACCATTGGATGCATGCTTGGGTGTTTGTTTTACTTGGGACATTGACATACTGATTATGATGGTCGATTATTTTGATTAGGGATCCCGAGGTAGCTATTATTTCTGTCTTCATTACTATATTCGTTTGAGACATTGACATGCTGGATTATTGATGATTGATCTTATTGCTTCGCTTAGCACGTTGACCCTAATTTTGTCATGATTGTTCTGATCACTTCACATGCATACACTCACTATTGTACATCATTCAACTCGACATGCTGATCCACTTGTTGGTATATTATTTTGATCATCCTTGAGCGTGTTGTCTTTGTATCACTATCCATCCGATTGTCATAGCTTGTATGTGTGCACAAGTGATATATCTTGTACTATGCCTGACTGCATGTCGCATGACTGCCCTTCTTCTGCTTGATTGCATGCTGCTTGTCTATGTGGGCCGCACTTCTATCCCCCTACCTCCAAATCTCTTGGTCTCGGTCATTTCCTTCATTTCGGTTCTCACTTTTGCAAGTGTAAGACCTTCTGTGTGCTTGTTCTCTGACCGAGCCAGAGATTAGGAGTAGGGTCTAGCGATGGGCTATATCGATGTACGGGAGCATTCTGGAGAAGAGCGACACTTTGATGTCGATTGGAGTCCGATCATTGAAGACCTGTATAGCCCCGAGCTAGGTTTCATGGATAGTCGTGCGACCAGTGTGCTTCCTCTTCTGCTTTAGATTCATAGGGTTTCGGATGCACCCACACCGATCACTATGCACTCTAGTTGACTATTGAGCGTTGAGAGTTTGAGAGGATTCACCATAGGAAACCCCTTGGGATGTCGAGGTAGTGCATGTGTGGAGGTGATGACCACCTTGCATGGAAGCACCCCGTCTCTTCGGAGGCGTGCAGAGGGTTGCGTACCGCCGGAGGGTACGATTGCTTCTGCTAGGGATTTTTAAAATCCACCCATATTCATTTAGAGCCACCTTCACCTCGTAGGTTGAGCCGTAGATCCTTCGATTAGGACTCCCTCCCTACACGTGGGTGCATCTGAGGGCCTTCAGAGCCTCTTTAGTTACAGTTCAGATCTAGTATTCTCTCTTTTTAGTCTCCAGTTGAGAGTGCTCGGAGATCGGTATGAGTTTGAGTATCGGTTGGATTGCCTTTCGTCTCGTCGCTCTAGATTGTGCTTTTTACTCGAGGAGTTTATCATGCTTTCTCCCTAGGGCTTTCGTTCTCATTTCTTGGCTCGACCCATCCTTTCACTTTGTTGACACTTACTTGATGCTTTGGGATATGTTCATTGATCATCTTTTTACACTGTGCGCTCATCACGGGCTCAGTACCTCATCATTTGTTTGATCATTGGTTCGTTTTTCGACTCGATGCTCATATTTTCATTACGGAAAGGTGAAAGACATGTTTTCATATTCACACTTTTTTCGAGAGAGTTGCCTTGATCACCTTACCATTTTTTCTCTTATGGAGCTCGAGTCGAAAGTTGAGTTAAAGATATATGTTTATAGATGGAGTACTGATCTCATGATAGTGTGTTTTTTCACACCTCTTTTATCTCGGATTATTGATGGAGATTCTCTGGTCACATTTGTAGCCATCTCGCAGTGGATACCCTTATGACTCTAGAGTTTTCGTCATACATCCAGATTCCGGATTGCCATCTCAGGACCATGTGCTTGCATGTTGTATTGTCGTCTTTTAGAGTTTTATCTCGTGTCCTTCATCCGTTTTGTTTGCATTTGTAGGGAGTCAGTTTAGGAGTCGGTTGAGTCTGGAGCCACATTCTTGGAGGAGAGTTGGAGGACGATTGATCAGAGCAGATTCATATCCAAGTTCAGACAGTTCAGTTGAGATGTCGGACGAGCTAGCTTCCACACTTGCTTCCTTTCAGGAGTTCATGGTCGGAGTCAGTAGACGCTTGGATCAGATAGAGAGTTCTCGCCAGGATCCTTATCCGGCTGGCATGGTCACTGACGAGACGATTCCTCATGCATCTCAGACAGCACAGACTCGTCCACCTGGGGTTTCACTTGGTACTCCGTTCCATCTGGCATATCATTATGAGACCATTCCACCACCTACTGTCACAGTGCCACCTCCCATGGTTCCGACTATCGAGGATACTCGATTAGCCGAGCAGGAGGCCAAGGTTGAGAGGCTTGAGTCCATGATGAGACGGATCAGATTGCAGGACGGAGGTTTGACTTGGGATGATAGAGACGGCATACCGGCGGCTAGCTTGCCTGCCAAGTTTCGCATGCCAGACATCGAGCGTTACAATGGGATTGGTTGTCCCAAGATCCACTTAAGACTGTTCAGCACGGTCATGAGGGCACATGGTATCGATGATGCGCAGTTGGTGGCCCTCTTCCCTATGTCACTTAGTGGAGCAGCTCAGAGGTGGTTTGCTTCGGTTGAGCCTTCGAGACTTCGCACCTGGGGAGATGTGGCTCATGAGTTCCTGACTCAGTTTGCTTTCAGTGCTGATATTGACGTATCTAGACGAGAGTTGGAGGCCACCAGGCAGAGGCCAGATGAGTCTATTTCTTCCTTTGTCACTCGTTGGAGGGCAAAGGTGGCTGGTATGATAGACCGGCCTAAGGAGCAGGATCAGATTGATATGGTTCTTCGGAACCTACAGCCAAGGTTCACGAGACGTCTTGTGGGCGTCCCATTTCAGGACCTCAAGAGTCTGGTTCAGGCAGCTTTCAGTGTTGAGGAGGCCATCGCTCGAGGATTATGGACGGATGTTACTCCTTCCCCTGACAGTAAGGGGAAGAAGCCGATTGGATCATTTGGTAGATCTGGAGAGGTTGGCGCTATTAGCTATCAGTATCGGAGGCCCGCACATCACTCGCCTTACAGACCTCCTCCAGTCAGAGCTCATTTCTCTCTTCCACAGTATCAATATCAACTGGATTATGCTCAGGAGCCTTACATTGCTCAGACTAGCATGCAGCCGCGATCACCACATCCGAGAGCCGCTACTCACCCACCGTCTAGACTATATGCACAGAGGCCCGCGAGACAATTCACTCCGTTGGGCATGACTTTGACTATAGCTTTTGAGAAGCTTAGCGACGCTGGAGTGATTGTTCCTTTGGCGCCGAGGCCTTTGCCCCATCATATTCCTCCTCATTTCCGTTCACATGAGCATTGATTGTATCATCAGATTCCGGGGCACGATACTCAGCGTTGTTCAACACTCCATCATGCGATACAGGATTTGATCGATTCAGGGGTGGTTGACTTGGCTAGGCCAAGTGTGACCACCAATCCCCTGCCTACACATTCTACATATGCAATTCCTCCTCCTCCTGGTCATCAGTAGATTGATTTGGATATTGAGGGTACTGATGGCATATGGTGTTCTGGGATCTTCCAGGTTGAGGACTTGGGTCAGCCGGCATGGGCACATCATTTTGCAGCGATTTAGCTCAGAGCACCTTTCATTTTGATTTCTGGTCGTCATCAAAGTCGTTCCCGTTCTGTCGGGTCCAGTGTTTAGCTCATCAGAGTTGTTTTGTCGAGGCCAGTTTGGTTCAGAGTCGTTGTTTGTAGTTCATGTTGAGAGTCTAGTCTTTTGTAGTCCTCTATCGCTTCACACATGATGTACTCATTTGGTTCATTTAGTGATATGATCTTTTTACTTTGAGTATGTGTTATTCTCTTTTCTAATGAGTATGTTTTGCATACCTTGCGTTGATGTGTGCTACGCTTTTGATTTGAGACATATTTTCACTTATGCATCATGATCACTTTGGCCTGACCCATCATGGAGGATATTGAGCCTTTTGACCTAGGATCAGGAGATCGACCTAGGGTGTTCGAGACTGTGACCCATTTCACCTTCCGTTCAGAGCAGTACCATATCCATATCCATACCCTGACTCTATGGACTTGGCGACCTACCCATTTTGAGCCTGACATGACACCACCCCTTGGTACCATTACACGACTTTACTACCCTTGTTCGCCTTATCATGCTACAGTACCATTGCTTTTCCTTTCCATCATTTCCTTGATCTGACTAGGTAGAGTCCGAGATGGTTAGACCCGAGGTGAGCTTTACACGATGATAGATGGATCATGATGAGGGAGTGGCTTGACTGTTTGACGATATTGTTGAGATAGAGGGGTTATCATGGAGCATCCAGATTTGAGTCATTGCACATGACTTCAGAGAGTCGGGATGATTAGACATGGTGATTTTATGAGATGATGGTGAGTGGTTTGTGATGATAGAGTGAGTTGATTTTCAGAGTACATTGATGGTTGTCATAGAGCATCAGTGGGAGCTTTTGCACTATTTCAGAGGAGCCGCCATGACTATGTTGGATGGATGCCAGTCTTTAGTATTGGCCATGTGAGATCCCGAAAGCACGATGTTCGAGGTTTTGGTCAAAGGATGGGTGACCATCATTTCATGAGCCTATTTACTTTATCACCCTCACATATAGAGTTACCCGTTGCTAGCCCTTTGAGCCTTACACGAGCACATAACCTTTTCTTTCATCACCTCATTTACCTATTACACCGGGTTGGGGACCCTGTAGTGATTGCATGCTATGTTTGGATACGTCATGAGTTCTAGACCTGACATACATATTCGAGCCTCATTCTTCACTCTTCACTGTGATATGTTCCGCTTGGACATCATTTCATCACTATTTTCTTATATCACATGTCACCACTTGTGATATTCGTTTTCTACCTTTTCTCTCATCATTGATTACTCGACATTATCTTGTTTCACCTTGAGTGGTGTTTTTTCACACGTCACTGCATGGATGATTGTCACATTCTTTCCTATCATTCACCCCATGGGCAGTGGTTCAGAGATGTTATTTTGAGAGGTTGTCTTGTTTGTGAGGATTCATATTACATTCGTATGTGGAGAGGGTTTGATCATTTGGGCATGTATTTTCATGGGAGTTCATTCATTATT
>JAJJMF010027605.1:0-17575 GCA_022058775.1 Vitis hybrid cultivar
TCAAAGTTGGAGAATCCATGCTGGGGCTTAACATTGAGTATGACAAACGACGAGGGTGAAGTCGGCAGGGTTTTGCTCCTCTTCTTATTGTTGACAGGATGATTGAGAAGGGAGTACAGAGCCCGGGAACAATAAATTGTAGCGAAGGCCAAGTGCCATCTTCTCTTGGGTTTGCTAAGGGTGCTTGGCACTTCTAGTAAAGACTCCATGCAAACCGAACTTAGGTCCAACTTGTTGGACATGGTTTTCAAAATACGAAAGGAATAGCAACAAACTGAAACAAAATATGAATTGGCTGGACAAAGCTTCGTGCTCTGGTAATGACAGAAACAATGAGGTTGTGTTATATAAGAAATAAAAAGGTATAAGTATGTCAGTAGAAGAGTAAAAATGAAGCATATATTGCAAACGCGGCCGAAGATACCATGAAAAGATTGGTACCGTGTCCCACTTTTACGAACTTTCCAGGCATTTTCATACGAACTTAATGCGAAAGCAATATATATATATATATATATATATATATATATCTACTTTTGATGTTCACAGTAACTGCTTTCAGAAAAATTATTAACAATAGGGCATCTTTATAAATTATGTTTTAAAATGTTCAACATTTTAGTAAATAAATGATTTTAGAATGTTGAATTTTTTAATATGTTGATTATTTTTCATTTCTTGAGACAATAATATTGTTCTTTTTTTTTTTTAATCCTTTTCATTTGATGTATTAAACAGTGCATTGTTGCTTTATTATTATTATTATTATTTGTCCACATAAAACAATTAATTTTTTATTTAATGAATTTTAGGTCTTATTTGGTAATTATTTTCAAAAACGGTTTTAAAAAATAATTTTTGAAAATTGTTTTTAAAAATTGTCCTTTATGGTTTTGTAGAACAAAGTTCTATTTGAAAACTTAAAATGTTTTTAATGTTTTTAAATATATTTTAAAAATAACTTTTATTTTTAATGTTTTATTTTTAATTATTTTATATATTTGTTTAATTAATTTTTAAAACAATTCTAAAAAAGACAATGAAAATAGTTGAAAATAATTAAAATATATTTTTTAAAGTGGTATTTTTTGCTTTTAAGAACATAAAATAGAAAATTGTTTTTTGGTTATTAAAAGTGTTTTTTTTATTAATTATTTTTTAAAATAGTTACCAAAAAGGAAGACTTCAGTTTTAGTGTTGAAAATAAAACAAATAGAATATTATTCTTATTTTTGTGAAATTTCATCTTTAAAAGAGTTCGGTGAAATTTTCTAAACTTAGACTCGGTTTTTGTGCTTTTGACCTAAAAAAGTGTTTTTGAAAAAAAAAGTAAATGTTTGAAAAAATTTAGATTTTTTTTCAAATATAAAAAATTATTTAAAGTATTAAAAATTCACTTATAATATTTTTTAAAAAAATACTTGATAAATGATTTTTTTTAAAAAAAAACTATTTTCATTAAAAATATTTTAAATAAAAACACTTGTTTAATAATTATTTTTTAAAACAATTTTTTTGTTGTATAAAAAAATAAGCTTAACAACCAGATAATTGATTTTGGCACTTGAAAGAAAAAATTAGGTGATTTCAAAAAATAATTTTTGGTTGTTTTCAATTATTTTTAATTTTTTTTAATTAGAGTTATTTTAGAAAATAATTATATTAACATAAAGAATGATTAAAATAAAATATTAATTATAAAAATTATTTTTAAAATATGTTTTAAAATATTGAAAACAGATTAAAAATATTTTAGGTTTTCAAACAAATATTTGTTCTAAAAAATATTATAAAATAAAATTTAAAAACTGCTTTTAAAAATAGTCTCTAAACTCTTTTTTTTTTTATTAAACTCATTTATTAAAAAGGTGATTTATTTTGTTACTATTATTTAAATATAATTTTTAAAAACAAAAATAATCCAAAGAAAGGGTTGATATAGGCAATGACAAAGTAAAATGAGTTGAAAGTTATGTTTGGTTGGTCAAAATTTAAGTGGAAATGGGAAAGAAAGATAATAAAAAGGAAAGAAAAAAGAAAAAAGATTATTGTTTTATTTTCCTTTATTACATAATGATTAAATGATTTTAAAATATATAAAATTTTAATTTATTTTAATTATATTTAATTTTTTAAATATTTTTTAAAATAATTTCTGAGAACTAAACATAATAATAATAATAAATAAATAAATAAATCTAAGTTTTAAGGGAGGTGTAAAGTTCAAAAGCTAAGACAAAAATTATTAGGATAAATCATACTTTTCTTTCTAAAGTTGGTTGTAGCTTGTAAAGAGTTGTCTTTTATTTAAAAAATTACAATAATTTCTTCAAAATAATATTTCAGAGAAAAGCAGGAAAGACCTAATTTCGGATTGCTTCCTCGTTCCTACCAGACAACTGCAAAATAAGAACAAAGTAGAAAACGAAAGACTTGATCGAGTCTTTTGCTTTGCCCGCACTCCTCAGTTTGCTTGGCTTGAATGGTTTTTGGTCTCTTGGAACATTAGTCGTGATTTCGTCATTTTCTTCATTTCACACGACCCAAGTCGCCGAACTTCGTGAAGGAGAGAAGAAAGGGTCAAAAGAATCCCCAGTAAACAAGGTTCAAGGTCAACTCCGCTTACCAATGCCAACAGACTAGCCATACCGTATACTCAAAGGAATAGACTAGAACATGGTAGGAAAAAGGGGTCCATTGAACTCAATTTCTTCATACTGGGCTTGGAATTAAATTCTTGATCATATTTGAAGTTTTTAAATTCAAAAACTTTTATATAAAAGTAAAATATTTTGATAAAAAAAAATATAGGATGGTATTTTTTTTTATGTGGAATAGAAAAAGTTAAATATTTTGACTTTTTTTATTAAGTTAAAAGGAACTTATTGATATCAATTAATATAATCAAAACGAATTCATTATCAAAAGTTTTAGTTTAATTATATTTATTGATATTAATAGGTTATTTTTAATTAAATAAAAAAATAAATATTTTAATTTTTTTCTCTATTTAACAAAAAAATAAACAGCATCTAAGTTTACTTCGTATCTTTAAAAATCATTTTCATAAATTTTAAGCTTTGAGTTATTATTATTTTTCATATCACAATCTTTTTAAATACTTTTTAAAATAATTAGTTTTGTTACTATCCTATATTAAAGTAACTGTAATTTTCTAATTTTAAAAACAAAAAACATGAAGTGTTTGCAAAAAGTAAGGTTTCCCTTGAATATACTCTTTGTTTGTTTGTTTTGATTTTTTTTTTTTTTTTGAGAAAAGTGAGATTTGATTCACTAATATAAAAATATATAGTAAAAAGAACCTCATATATTTTAAATTAAATTATCTTCACGTATTTAAAAATAATTTGAAATACATACACTTTTTAATGAGTCATTCAATTATTCCCATAAATATTTTTTTTACTTACCATATTATTTAAATCAATAGACAACTAGATTCTTCCATATAAATGTTTCCCTTCTTTTTAAATATTTTATTATTTTATTATTTGAGATTTTTTTTCTCTAAAAACAAACTACTCATAGGATTCTTATTTTAGTTTCCTAAAAGTTTAAGAAATATTGTAAAAAAAATTCTATTTAAATAAGATTAATATTTTTTTATTTCCTAGAATTTTAAGAGGAAATAATGTCAAATGAATCCTATTTAATCATAATTACCAATTCAAAAAGTAATAAGATTATTTATTAAATAATAAATAATAAATTTAATAATATATAATTATTTTAATTATGATTAATTTATTTAATATAAATTATTTATTTATTTATTTATTTCTTTTTATACTATATATCAAAGTACAATCATATTATAAAATATTTTATATTTAAAAAACTCTTACAACAAATTTTATTTTCTATTATATTAAACAATTATTAATATTACAAAATAAATACAAATTTATTATTGGTTTATTTATTATTAAGAATATGAATTTATTTTTAAATTATTAATACTATAGTAAACTTTTTTTTTTTTTTTTTTCAAATTCTTACTTTATAATGTTTTTAGAGAAAAAAAATATCTATCAGATACCCTTAAATAATATTTACACAAATATAATTATATATGACCACACATTATAGGAAAAATGCTAACAATCTCCCACTTGACCTACATAATTATATTTGTAATAGATTAAAACATAATATGACCATAACAATTTCTCAAAAATAGGCATCCTTTACGTTAACATTATGTTTCATGGAACCACTAACACCAAATCATTGAAATGATTGGATCACACAACGATCCAATATTCTTCAAGGATTATAGTACTAGCACATCCATTAACATGAATCAATGACTTCTATGACATTAGCAACATTCAAGTGATAATGCTAATTTATTCACATAATGGTCTCATCAACTTTTATTATTAAACTCTTGTCATATAATCAAACAAGTGTTGATCAACCCAACGGAGGATCATCACCATGTTTGATTACATGACAAGAGTTTAATAATAAAAGTTGATAGGACCATTATGTGAATGAATTAGCATTATCACCTTAATGTTGCTAATGTGATAAAAAACTTTTTTCCTATAATGTGTGGCCATATATAATTACATTTGTGTAAATATTATTTAAGGGTATCAATTGATAGGTAGGCAAATCAATTGATTGGACATCCAAGAGTCTTATGTATGGAAGACTCAAATTAAAAATGGGAAGTTAGAAAATTTAATTTATATGAATGTAGTGTTAT
Organism: Vitis hybrid cultivar; assembly: GCA_022058775.1. Classification (NCBI taxonomy): domain Eukaryota; kingdom Viridiplantae; phylum Streptophyta; class Magnoliopsida; order Vitales; family Vitaceae; genus Vitis; species Vitis hybrid cultivar. The sequence goes on from JAJJMF010027605.1 coordinate 4,736, forward strand.
AACTTTTGTAACCCCATCATTATGAAATTTATTTGATACATTATGTTTATGAGTAATGGAGGAAAATAGAAAAGTATAATCTATGCAATTATAAAGATGCATTCAAGTTAATAACCCACCATTACCCATTAATTTGTACATAATGGGTGTAAATAATGAGTATAACTCTCATATAGTTTTTGATGGGAAGATTAAGAGATATACAATTTTTTATAAGTTGAGGTCCCAAGCCACATTCTCATTCTCATGTCTTTTTGTTGTTTTATTTTCAACAACATACACCACACAAGTGACCCATCCATTATATGAGAGTAGTGAGTTGAAGACCTTGACAATCTAATTCACAAGGTGACTCAATCTCCGTTCAAAAGTGTTATTGGTATCATGGATCAATGTAAGAATATGATAATTATTTTAGTACTTCCATTTATTTTGTTTTATGTATCCATTTTTTTTTTAAATAATTATTTCCGCATAAAGCTTATAAAAGTTTGGTTAACAATTGGTATTAGAGCCAACCAATTTTGGATTATAAAACATATTTTTTCATTTTTTGATTATTGTTTGATCTTATGGACAACTAAAATATATATGATGTGATGCATATGAATGATGTAGTAACACACATTTTCAATGTTTCATGATTTCAATCATATCTATTGCATGATTTTATGAAAGTTGCAAAATATGATTAGTAATTTAAATGTGAGATTATGAAAATCTCAAGAAATAACTTTTCTAGTGTGTATGTTTATTTACTTGTTTGTTTGAAGATGATCATATATATATATGTGTGTGTGTGTGTGTGTGTGTGTGTGTGTATGTGTGTGTTGTTCAACTTATGAAACAAGTGTTGATCAACCTAACGGAGGATCATCTCCATGTTTGATTATATGACAAGAGTTTAATAATAAAAGGTTGATGAAGTTTTTACTCAATGATATTATACTTCTTTACGTTTCAATACTTTTATTTTAATAATTATGTCATATCTATATGATTTATGAATTATTATAATTCAATCCAACGGAGGGATTACAATAAAGTACTTTTGAATTATATGATTGTAGTTCGGTCCAACGAAAGAACTTTGATATGATCTCTTATGTTTATGATTAATGTGATATCTAACTTAATTTTTGTTGTAGTTAGATTATTGTAAAGTGTGGTGTTAAATATTGTCATGACATAAAATAATTTTCCTTTTGAATTAAATTTTATTTTGCAGCAATGAATCTTACTGCTATTACAGGCTATTTGTCTAGTATTGAACAATTAAGTGGGGCAAATTTTTAAAAATGGAAGGAACAAATTGGAATTGTTCTTGGTTGCATGGATTTGGACTATGCCTTAAGAAAGCCTACACCCACAAAGCTTACCCCTGAAAGTACTAATGAACAAAATGCTTTATAAGAAAAGTGAAAACGCTCTTATTGCATGAGTCTAATGATTATGAAAGGTTCAATCACTCCTGCAATTTGTGGAGCAATCTCGGATTCAAATAATGTAATGAGCTATATTAAATCAGTTGAAGAACAATTCTTAGGAACTTCCAAGTCCTTGGAAAGTACTCTTATGATCAAAATGATAACAATGAAATATAATGGTCATAGTAGTGTATGTGAGCACATCATGAAGATGAGTGATATGGCTTCTCAATTGAAAGGAATGGACATGACAATTTCTGAAAGTTTTCTTGTTCACTTCATAATGACTTCCATTCCTTTACAATTTGGTCCTTTCAAAATTAATTATAATACTCAGAAGGATAAGTGGAAAATGAGTGAACTAATTGTCATGTGTGTCAAAGAAGAAGAGAGGCTTAAAGTGGAAAAACCATATATGACTCACCTCACTATTGGCCCAAATAAAAAATCCTTCAAGAAAGGTAAAGGTAATGATGTATCTCACAATGGGCAAAATGACAAAAATAAGATAAAATATCATTTTTGCCACAAGAAATGTCACAAAAGAAGAGATTGTTCTAGCTTTAAGGCTTGGTTGGAAAAGAAAGGTAAAACTCAATGCTTAGTGTCTTATGAATCTTATTTAGTTGATATACCACCAAACCCTTGGTGGATTGACACTGATTCAAGCATTCACATAACGAATTCATTGCAGGGATACCTTACAAGCAAGAGACTAAGTAAAGGAGAGTGAACCATTACTTTGGGAAATGGAACAGAAGTGGAAATTGAGGCTATTGACACTCTTTGTTTAATTTTGGATACTGGTTTCATTTTGGATTTAGTAGATACAGTTTATATTCCTATTTTTACTAGAAACCTAATTTCAATTCCAAGACTTGATTCTTATGGTTATGAATTAAAGTTTGGAAATAATGGAGTTTCCTTGTTCTATAATTCTTGTTTGATTGGCTCTGGCACTTTACATAGTAATTTTTATTCATTGAATTTAGATTGCAAATATTCACAGTTTCTTTTATCTTATCATGTGTATGAATTCTCTAAAAAGCGAAATCGAGTTAATGAAAATTCATCCATATTGTGGCATAAGCGATTGGGTCACATTTCAAGAGAAATGATGGAACGTCTTATTAAAGATGAAATTTTGACTTCACTTGATTTTTCTGATTTTACTAGTTGTGTTGAATGCATAAAAGGAAAATACACTACGGTTAAAAAAAAAGGGTACCTCAAGGGCTACTGAATTGTTAGAATGTATTCATTCTAACATTTAAGGACCTTATTCAATTCCAACTATCAATGAACATAAGTAGTTTATTAGTTTTATTGATGACTTTTCAAGATATTCTTATGTGTATCTTATTTGTGAAAAATCTGAAGCATTAGATGTTTTTAAGATTTATAAAGCTGAGGTTGAAAATCAACTCAATCGGCGAATTAAAAGTGTAAGATCTAATAGAGGTGGTGAATATTATGGTAGGTTCACCGAATCAGGTCAACATCTTAGTGCTTTTGCCTTATTTTTAAGAGAACATGGTATCATTGCAAACTACACAATGCATGGAACACCAAAGCAAAATGGTGTAGCAGAGCGACGAAATCATACTCTAATTGACATGGTGAGAAGAATGATGAGTAACTCAAACTTGCCTAAATTTTTGTGGGGTGAAACATTGAAAACTGTTGTTCATATTCTCAATCGTGTTCCTACTAAGGTTGTACTCAAAACTCCTTATGAGTTATGGGTGGGTAGGAAACCGACTTTGAATTATTTACATGTATGAGGATGTCCAGTTGAAGCTAAAATTTTTAACCCCCAAATAAAGAAATTGGATTCTAAAATCATAAGTTGTAATTTCATTGGCTATCTTGAAAAAAATCAAAAGGTTTTAGATTTTACTGTCATGGTCAAGGCCCTAAAATTGTTGAAACTAGACATGTGTTTTTAGAAAATGAATATTTTAGTGGGAGAACTGAGCTTAAAAAGTTAACCTCTAATGAAATATCAACATCAATGATGAAATATTGTGTAACTCAAGAGGTTTCTCATAATGAAAATGAGAATGTACCAACTACAGAAGTATCTTTATGTATATCACAAATAAAGAAAAGACATGCTATATCAAATGACTATGAAGTTTATCTTAATGAGAGTGATTATGATGTTGGCTTGGAAAGTGATCCTACTTCTTATGGTCAAGCCATCAATAGTGAAAATTCAACTCTATGGCTTTATGCTATGGAAGAAGAGTTGAAATCAATGAAAGATAATGAAGTTTGGGACATTGTAGAATTGCCCAAAGGAATTAAAACTATTGGTTGCAAATGGGTTTTTAAAACCAAACATGATTCTAAGGGCAATGTCGAAAGATACAAGGCTAGGTTAGTTGCAAAAGGATACACTAAAAAAGAAAAAAATTGACTATAAGAAAAAACTTTCTCCTGTTTCCAAGAAAGATTCCTTAAGAATAGTCATAGCTTTAGTAGCTCATTTTGACTTAGAGTTACATCAAATGGACGTTAAAATTGCCTTTTTGAATGGTGACTTGCATGAAGAGGTTTATATGGATCAACCTGAGGGTTTTTAGGATAAAGGCAAGACACATATGGTATGTAAACTTAAAAAGTCCATATATGGTCTAAAACAGGCTTTTAGACAATGGTATCTTAAGTTCCATGAAATTCTCATCACTTTTGGTTTCAAAGAGAATCTAGTGGATCAATGTATATATCTTAAGATTAGTGGGAGCAAAATTTGTATTAATGTATTGTATGTTGATGATATGTTGCTTGCTAGCAACAATATGGGAATGATTTTTGAGACCAAACAATTTTTATCCAAGAATTTTGATATGAAAGATCTTGGTGAAGCATCCTATGTGATAGGAATTGAAATTCATCGAGATAGGTCACGTGGATTATTAGGATTATCCCAAAAGAAATATATTGAAAAAGTTCTTAAAAGATTCAACATGCAAAATTGTTCTAGTAGTGTTGCTCCTGTTGTGAAAGGGGACTTATTTTGTGAACTTTAGTGTGCTAAAAATGATATTGAAAAGAAACAAATGGACAAAATTCCTTATGTTTCTGCAATAGGGAGTATCATGTATGCTCAAGTTTGCACTCAACCAGACATAGCTTATGTGGTAGGCATGCTTGGTCAATACCAAAGCAATCCAAGTATTGATCATTGGAAAACAATTAAGAAAGTATTGCGTTATTTGCAAGGGACTAAGGACTACATGCTTACATACAAAAGAACAAATAATCTAGAGATTATTGGTTATTCTGATTTTGATTATGCCGGCTATAAGGATACCAGAAAGTCCACACTTGGATATATTTTTATGTTATCAAATGGACCTATTTCATGGAAGAGCCATAAGCAATCATTGATAACTTCTTCTACAATGGAGACAGAATATGTAGCATGTTATGAAGCCACATGTCATGCAATATGGTTGAGAAACTTTTTCTCAGGGCTTCATGTTATTGATTCAATAATGAGACTATTGAGTATATTGTGATAATAGTGTTGTTGTCCGATTCTCTAAAAATAATAAGACTATAGGATAATCAAAACACATTGATATTAAGTATTTGGTTGTAAGGGAGAAAGTTCAAAATGAAGTTCTCTCTATTGAACATATTAAAAATACACTCATGTTGGCAGATCCATTGATAAAAGGTCTTCCACCTAAGCTTTTTATGGATTATGTTGCGCGCATAGGCTTGGTGGCAAGTTTGTCAATTTTAGATTGATTGAGAGTGTAATGTATGTGATCACATTATAATGAGAATAAAGTTCTTGATTATGATATATTGATGATTATTGTGTTACTTTTATACATCCATTTTGTGCACAATCTAGATGTTTAAAAGTTGATGGGACCATTAGGTGAATGAATTAGCATTATCACCTTAATGTTGCTAATGTCATAAAAGTAATTGATTCATGTTAATGAAGGTGCTAGTACTATAATACTTGAAGAATATTGGATCGTTGTGTGATCTAATCATTTCAATAATTTGGTGTTAGTGGTTCCATGAAACATAATCTTAACATAAGGGATGCCTATTTTTGAGAAATTGTTATGACCATATTATGTTTTAATCTATTACAAATATAATTATGTAGGCCAAGTGGGAGATTGTTAGTTTTTTTCCTATAATGTGTGGCCATATATAATTACATTTGTGTAAATATTATTTAAGGGTATCAATTGATAGGTAGGTGAATCAATTGATCGGGCATCCAAGAGTCTTATGTATGGAAGACTCAAATTAAAAATGGGAAGTTAGAAAATTTAATTTATATGAATGTGGTGTTACAACTTTTGTAACTCCGTCACTATGAAATTTATTTGGTACATTATGTTGATGAATAAATGAGGAAAATGGAAAAATATAACTTATGCAATTATAGAGATGCATTCAAGTTAATAACTCACCATTACCCATTAATTTGTACATAATAGGTGTAAATAATGAGTATAACTCTCATATAGTCTTTGATAGGAAGACTAAGAGATGTACAATTTTTTATAAGTTGAGGTCCCATGCCACATTCTCATTCTCATGTCTTTTTGTTGTTTTATTTTCAACAACATACACCACACAAGTGACCCATCCACTATATGAGAGTAGTGAGTTGAAGACTTTGACAATCTAATTCACAAGGTGACTCAATCTTTGTTCAAAAGTGTTATTAGTATCATGGATCAAGGTAAAAATATGATCATTATTTTAGTACTTCCATTTATTTTGTTTTATGTATCCAAAATTGTTTTTAAAAAATAATTATTTTTGCATAAAGTTTATAAAAGTTTGGTTAACAAAAAATTCCCAAATAATAAAATATAATAATAATAATAATAATAATAATAATAATAATAATAATAATAATAATAATAATAATAATAATAAAATATCTAAAAGAAATGAAATATCTATATAAAGGAGTCTAGTTATCAATTGATTTGGATGACATGACAAGTAAAGGAGCATTTTTGATAATTATTGAATGACTCATTAAAAAGTGCATGTATTTCAAATTATTTTTAAATAGATGAAGATAATACTAATTTAAAATATTTTAGATTTTTTTTACCATATATTTTCATATTACTAAATCAAATCTTACTTTTATTTTTTATTTTTTTTAAAAAAACTTATCTTAAAAGATATTGACTTTTTTTTTAAAAAAAATGGAGGCATTTAAACATTTTAAAAGTAAATTTTAAAGATATAAAAAGTTGTTGATATTGAGTGTTTTTTTTTATATATACAGTAATTTTGTAAAAAACACTTTTATGAAAATATACAAAAATAATTCAAATAGTGTTTTTGATAATGTATTGCATAAGTACAAAAACACTTTTAATAATAATAAATTACTAAACAAGATATTTATTAAAAAAAGAAAATATTATAATAAACCAAAAAACTTTTATTACAAAAAACATATATAAACATTTATATTATTAAAAAAAACTAAAAAAAAAATATTTTTATGAAAGGGAAGTGAAAGAGAAAGAGGAAAGTGAGAAGGAAACGAGTGAAAGGAAATGAAGGATGACGAGAAAGGGTATTTTAGGAATTGTAGACCCCCTTTGGGTGGTAAGGGCCCGGAAGAGGTGTTTTTTTCAAGACTTCTCAGAGGGGGTAGGGGACCCCCAGCTGCTGACTTATGGATCTCTTCTCTTGGCATGGACGTGCGGCTGCAGGTGGGCGGTTGGAAGCCCATGCTTGCTGATGCATGAACAGAGAGGTTGGTGATGGCTTGCTGGAGGAGAAAAACAGAGGGGGTGCTGGCCGTTTGAATGGGGTTTTTTTGTAGCAGTTCGAGGGAGGGTTTTCGAAAAACAAAGAATCCAGATCAAGGAGGCACCCGAGGTACGTTCTCTGTTAATCATGTATTTCTGCATTCTTGGATGATTTCTGGCTTGATTTCGCAATATTTTTTTTATGCATGACTGTCATCCCCGCGCACCCTCCTCTACCTTTCTCACTCTACATCCTCCCATCCACATGCATGGGAACCATGCATACGTTCCTCTCATACCCATCTCCCTTCATACCCGTGTCGGCCATCTTCTATACCTCTCACCATCTTTTCTCTCACTATACCACACCTTTCCTACCCATTAAATCATTCATGTTTGTGCCCGTGCTTCCATTATGCCCATCACATACCCACCATGCTCCTATTCTCACTCACCCTTCTCATACATCCTTTTGCCTTACCCACTTTTTCCATTTTATTCACTACATGCAGCCAACATCTTTGCCATGCATATGTACCCTTGGTACTCCTCCATACCCATTTCACTCATTCACCATCCTTCCACTTCATCCAAGTCGGGTCTCGCCCCGCCCGAAGAAGACCCTGATTTGGCTCGACCCAGCGGCTCAGTCGGCGTAGGGGGTGCTGCCAGAATCCGAAAGAAGGGCACTGGGGTCCGAGCATGGCTCCTCCTGGGCACCATCGGCCAAGCCCGGGTGGTGGAAGTTGGCAGGCACGCGATCATGTGGCGGACTGGTCTGCCCGCCCGAGACTTTCGGATCCTCGACTTCTCTCTCGAATGTCGCCGTCGACATCAGCCGGAAGAGGAAACCCCTCGCGCGCCTGTAGAGGCTGCAGCAGTAGGCTCCACACCGACACCAGACCGCTGCAGCTGGACGTGTTCGATGACAGAGGGAGCAGCGCGACACGGCGACGTGGCGCGGAGTGCTGGCAGTTTGGACCAGCTTCGAGGGCCCTCAGCGAAGCCTCTCATCTCCGGTTCCTCCGTTGTCGCTACCTGAAGTGGAGAGGAACATGTGTTTGAACAGCCCAAAGGGAGATGAGAGTGGATTTGGGCTTTAAAGGATAGGTCCCAACTGAAAGGCCCAAATTTGTGAAGGTAGTGGACGTTATGGGCTTATTTTTGGAGCCCAAGCCCAAGCCTATGCTGAAGAGGGTGTTTGTATTGGGCTTGCCCATGAAGACTTTGGGCTCAGATTTGAGTTGCATCCCAAACCCAGTTCGTGTGGGTGCATGGCTCCATGCCAATCCTTCAAAAAAAAAATCCTAAGTTTAATTTAATACTTCAAAATTCTTGTTTAAATCATATTTTCATAAATCAAATCATTATCCCGTATTTATTATTTATTCAAAGTCCAATCTACCAAAAAAGTCACGTGTTTTAATTTAATTCTTCAAATACTCTTTTAAATATCATATTTATCAACTAGAATTATCTATGCCAATCCTTCAAAAATCTCACGCTTTAATTTAATTCTTCAAGTACTTGTTTAAATCTTAATCTCATAAATCGAATCATCATCCCACATTATCAGTTGCTCGAAGTCTAATCCATTAAGAAAATTCCATGCCGTAATTTAATTCTTCGAATACTCGTTTAAATCTTATGTCCATCATTGGGAATTATTATCTTATACATTCATTTATTATCTAGCCTAAACCTTCAAAAATCCCATGTTTTTAATTTAATTCTTCAAATTCTTGTTTAAATCATATTTTCATAAATCAAATTATTATCCCATGTTTATTTAGTTATTCAAAGTCTAATCCCTCAAAGATCCCTTGTCTTAATTTAGTTTCTCAGTAATTCGTTTAAATCTTGTTTTCGTTAATTAGGATTATTATCTCATATTCGTCTATTTATTTAAAAACTAGTTCTTCAAAAATCTCGTCTTAACTCAAATTTTCAAATCTTAAAAATTCTACAGTTCGTCTAAATTTTATCCTCATCAATTAGAATCATTATTTCATGTCTATTCAAAGTCCAATCTTCCGAAAACCCATGCCTTAATTAAAACTTCAATTCCAAAAATTCTACTATCCATCTTTATTCGCCTAAATATTATTCTCGTTAATTAGTATTATAATCACATACCTACTTATTTATTCAAAGTCATATCCTTTAAAAATCTAATGCCCTAATTCAAATTTTCAATTAGAAAAATTCCACTATTCTCTTTTTTATTCGTTTAAACATTATTTTTGTTAATTAGTATCATTATTCTGTGTTTATTTATTTATTTATTTCAATCATTAAAATTCAATTCTTCAAAACCGGATTTCCAAATTTAACCTTGAGACTCAAAAAAAATTCCACCATTCATTTTTATTCATTCAAATATCATCTTTGTTATCGTTGTTATAAATTCCACGTTTGTTTATTTCTTTCTTCTAAAAATTCCAATAATTAGAGTCCAATTATTCAAAGATCCGACTTCCAAACTTAATTTTCAAAATCCCACTATTCACTTTCATCCGTTAAAATATCACCTTCGTCCAAATCCGATTTTCCAATTTAATTTTTAATCTCACAGACCCCATTATTCACTATTCATCCGTCCAAATATCGTTTTGATTAATTAATAACATTATTTCATATTTACCCATTTATTTCTCTTAAAAAATCTCGATCATTATATTCTAATTCTTCAAATTTCCGATTTCTAAATTTAGCTATCTAAAATTCCAAGTGTCCTATCCCCGAACTTAATTTTCAGTTCCTAATGTTTCGATTACCGTATTTACCCAGTCACTCGTTTGTTATCATCATTATTTTTATTACCATTTTATTTGTTCATTTCTAAAAGGTCCGCCTTCAAATGATTTTCGAGATTTCCAATTTTCATAAATCAACTTTCATAATTTCTACTTCTCAATTAACTTACGATTCTGATCTCTTTCAAAATTCAACTCCCAAAGTCTCAATTTTCGCAACTTAATCTTTCTTTAAAATCCCAAACCCTTAAATCGTTTTCAAAATTCCAACCTCTTTCAAATTCAGTTTCTAAAAATTCTCATTCTCACATTCAATCTCTAAAAGTCTAATATCCAAATAAACTCTAAAACTCCAATTTTCTAGTGATCTTCGAGATTTTAATTTTTCAATTAAATTTCAAAAATCTAGTTTTTCTTTCGAACGTTTTTAATTTCACTCTGGTTTTCAAATAACTTTATGTTTCTCTTAATTTTTAATAAGCATGAACGAATTTTCCGTAATTCCGAATAATGGAATTTATGGGATTAATTCATGCAATATAAATCAGGCTTTGGTGGGGGCCCAACATATGTGATTTCCTTATGAATGATTGATTGTTTGTTTGATTTAATAGCCATGCATGATTGATTTTATTCTGCTCTATGACATGCTCGAAATTATTCCTTAATTGTGCGCTAACCTCACTTCTTAATAGCGCTTTATGGATCACTGCCCAGGTACGCATCCACATCCGCTCGGGTCATTTTCTATATGCATGTTTAGATTCTCACATGTGCATGATCACTCTGAGTATTCATTGATTCCCTCATCAATTTCCATGATTGCTTCATTTTATTAGTAGAGACCTGACTTTAGGGACTTAGAAGGATGCTACGGTCCTCACCGTACCTTCCCGATAAGTAACCTGACCCCCGAACCCGATCCGGTTTTTCGCATACCACATTTTCCAAAATAAGGAGTCACATTTAGGGTTTTTCTTTCTTATTTTGTTTACCCTTTTAAAAATAAAACAAAAATAAGTGGTGACTCTAAGTCATTTTTGAATAAATAAAATCAATTTTTTTAAATAAAAATCGAGCTCGCCATCGAGTGGGAAACGCATGAGCCGAAATACGGGGTCCACAGGAATATATGAGAGTTTTTGAAGTGTTTTTTTAAAGAAACATCTGTCAAGTGTTTCTATAAAAAAAAAAAACACTTCAAGTATTTTTCTAAATCTTCAAAAGTATTTTTCAAAATATTACCAAACACTTTTATTTTTTCCCTTAAAAAAGATTTTAAGTGTTTTAGGACTAAAAACACTTTTAAAAGGTAGCGTCAAATGGAGTAATTTCATATATAAAAAGTAAGGTTTATTATGTTTTATATAAAGGCTACTATTATTTTTTAAAAAAAAGTATATCAAAAGCAAGATACAATTTTTTTTTTACTTTTTTTTTTTTTAAAATTGTTCATATTAAAAAAAATTAATCAATTCAAATTTAAAATACTTAAAATAAATCCTCTTTTTTTTTTTTAGTAAGAATTTTTACCTTTTTTAATTTTAAAAATGAAAAATAAAAAGCATAGCCAAACCACACCACTAATGAAAATAACATAAAAAGGGATTGAATTTATTTTCTTATCAAATTTGGTTTCAAGAGGAATTGGAAATTATTTACTTTTTCTCTATTTGGTTTTATAGGGAAATCAAAATAAATTATTGTTTGACTCTTATTATAACCTTTTATGAATTTTAAAAACATTAATTTATTCACCATCATCATTTTTTTCTTCATAAAAATTTGTAACATTTTTCTCCCTTTTAACTAAGTTAGTTTGGCTTTCAAATGTTATTGAATAAGTCAAGCCCTTTTTTCCTTTTTTTTTTTTTAACGTCTGAAATTTACTTTGATGGTGAATAGATGAACTAGTTTTTTTTCTTTTTCTTTTAGTTTTTTCTAAAAGAAATAGTTGAAGAAGGTTGAGAGATGGAGTGACTCTTTATAGAGTATCTTTGCTCGAATGTGTATGTAAAGAAAGAAATATGTTTTCAATATATATTCATGTTATAAGATCAAATTTGGAGATTCACATCTTTCTTCTCTTTTCTCATTCCTTTTATATGGTTGCAATATGAGTAAAACATGAAAATTGTACATGATCACAAACTGTTTATAAGCTTTTTTGCTAAATGTCAAGTGGTGATACGATTTGTTAGGACAATACCGCTAACAGCTAGGCCATTGGCTTAACCTAAAGGTAGTGAATCATGGAGTACCCCTTATTGACATGCTTGGTGGTGAATTAATCCCCTTTTGGAGTATCTTATGATAGATTAACCCCTCTTTAGGATGTTTCATTTTAGCAACATCAAAATTATTATTTTTATACAATTCCAATTAATTTTAGTTTATATTTTCAAAATTAAAAAGGAACGAAAAGTGGGTTTGATAACATATCGTTATATAAATTCTATTTATATTTCTACAATCAAAGAGATGTATAGTATTTTGTGATAGACAACATAAATATACATCATAAATTTTTTATCAAAACATGAGAAGTAACAATGGTGGAAAGATACTACATAATAAAAAATTATGAAATTTAAATTTATTATTATTTTAAATAAATATAAATTTTAAAAAAATGATTAAATTCAAATTTATATTATATTTGTATTAATATTTTGTTTTCTTTCTATTTTTTCCCTTTTGGTCATTGCTATATCACTTTCCATTTTTGGGTGGAGAAATATGACATATTTAGTGTGCTAAAATATTTAAATCATAGGGAAGACAAATCCTAATAGTGGGCTCATATGATATAATTGTTGCAAAATTAAGCTCAAAGCCAATGTTACAAAATTAAGCTTACGAAGTTAGGCATTGGGATTGCCTGCTTTCGCT
>JAJJMF010027606.1:0-11464 GCA_022058775.1 Vitis hybrid cultivar
TAGTTTTTTTTCTATTTTATTGGTGAGTATGAGTTTTGGTTATTACTATGTATACATTAATTTTGTAATTTATTTATTTATTTATTTTTGTTTCTCATTTTTTTATGTTGTGTAAATGTAGTGATAAACAAATAATAATCTTTTTGTTTGTAAAATATTTTAATGAACCTGTTTTTAAAATTTATTTATTTATTTATATATTTTAGAATAATAATAAAACTAAAACTTGTTTTTTGAAGATTTCATAACTTATAATAATTTTTTTTAAGATAAATGGAAATTCATAATTTTGATAAACTAAATCTCTTTTTAATTAATTTTTAGCCTTTTTTCCTTTTACTTAAAAAAACTGATTTTTTTAAAAATAAATTCCTAGTTATTTTCTTAAAATGGAAAAAAAACCCTTTTTAAAAAAAATAAAATCAAAATCATTTTTTTTAGAATTGAAAATCATGTTTTTAATCATTTTAAAACCATTTTTAAATAATAAATTTGAATTTTTTATTATAAAATTGAAATAACTTTTAAATAAATTGCAAAGCTCTTCTAAATAAAATTAAAATATTTTTTTTTTAGATAAAATAAATTAAAACCACTTTTTTTATAAATATTTTATAAATTAAATGCAAATTACTTTTATAAATAAAAAGGATTAAAATATCTTTTGTAAATAATTGTAAAAAAAAAAAAAATCATTTTGATGTTAAAAAAACGCTTTAGATTGTAATTCTTTTGTATATTAAATTGCAAAAGTCATTTTTAAATAAAAGGTAAACAAAATTCTTTTTAGATAAATTTCTAAAAAAAAAATGAAAAATCAAAAATCCTTTTTTAAAAAAGGGAAAATTCTGTTTTTTTTTTCCTAGTAAAATTATAAAAAGATACTTCTTTTAATAAAAATTAAGTAAAATTAAAAAAAGATTTTTTTTAGAAGATAAAATTATTTTTTTCCTTGTAAAATTATAAAAAGATCTATCTTTTGATAAAAGTTAAGTAAAATTATTTTTTAAATAAACTTGTAAAAAAAAATTAAAGGGTAAAATTCTTTTCCATGTATTAATTGTAAGAAAAAAAAATCTTTTATAATAAAACTTAAGCAAAATTATTTTTTAGATAAATTGTAATTTTTTTTTACAAAAAAAAAACATAAATAAAGTTAAAAATATTTGTTAATAAAAGTTAAGTGAAAATCCCTTACTTAAAGTATAATTGTAAAAATCATATTTTTATATAAAAATTATAAAAGAAATTTTTTAAATAAAATTGCACCTTAATTTTTCTTAAATAAAATTTAAATTGAAATACTTTTATAAATAAAATTGTAAAAAATTAATTCTTTTTCTAGCAAAATAAATAAAAATCATTTTCCTTATTAATAAAGTCAATTTGAAAATTTTTAAAATTGCATTCAATAAATTCTTTTAATAATAACTTTCCTACAAAATAAGAATTGAATACAAATAAAATTAAATCAAATCAATTTTTAAAAAAGAAATTTAAACGTATATGTATAAATAAATGAGAATAATTGATTAAAATTTGTTTTTAATATAAATAAATTCCTTTGGAACTTTCTTGAAAATGTGTTGTAATCTTTAAAATAATCAAATCCTTCTTCTAATGAGTTTAATAAATCAATTTATGCAATTCTCTTATCAACTCATTTGTATTCTTGCAATATGATTTTTGTTATATCTTCCTATATATTAATTTGTGTTATTCTAATTTTGATATCCATGATTAATTATTTAATTATCATAATTTCTTTTAGTTGTTTAGTAGAGAGTTTTTTAGGACCAGGTCCGAATTGGTACTTGGTTTTTGCAAACATGTTTTTTTCCTTAAAAAAGGGTCAAATTAGTGTTTTCTTGCTTATTTTATTTTTTCTTTTAAAAATAAAAGGAATAAGTTGTAACTTCAAATTTTAAAAAATCAAAATTTTCATTAGAAAAACGATTCTCATTTTCGAGTTGGAAAACATATGAAAAATATGGGTCTACAAATAAGTAAAAAAAAAAAAAAAAAAAAACAATTTAAAAACAAATCATTTGAAGTTTGAAAGTAAATTACATTTAATATTAAGCTAAAAAGCAAACACCACATTAGAATTTTTTTTATTTATACGTTTTATTTTTTATCACTCAATTAGATGTGCCTAATGAATTTATACACCGATAAACATGTTCAAAGCATGTTCAAATTCATTGCCTTTACATGAATTTACCAGTATTAAAAAGGCATCTTTCCTTCCAGAATAACAAATAGTTAATTAGGAGTATTATAGATTATCAGATGCCTACTTTTACCATTAAGAATATCATACAGTTAATTCAGAGTTTTTATAGTTTGGCATAGTTGAATAAGATATTGGAGGATGCTAATGATTATATTATTTAATTTAAATGTATTATTAATGAAGATATAAAGAGAATTTTGAAAATTATGAGTTGGTCTTCTCATTAATTTGAGTGAATATAGATAAATTTGACAAAAACATGAACATCTATTCCAATGTGGAAAGGATTTTTATGCAAAGATCTTTTGACGGAGTAGGAGGTGGACAATGAAGATGTTCATGAATGACCAGTTTGTCATCCGAAAAACACAACGGATTTGTCATCGGAAAAATACAAAAATGAATTCTTTCTAATGATTCACAACTGGTTGGAAGTATTCTTTACATCTACCTCTATTTTATTTTTATTTTTATTTTTGTCAAAAATTATAATAGATGAAGTATGAAAATTGAGGAATGAGATTGTTATTATTTGATTTAAGTTGAAATTTTCTGTTATAAGAAATTGTTTTTCAACCTCCAGATTTACATTTAAAAGATTTTGATTAAAAATAATTTTGTTAGAATAAATTTAAATTTTTTTTTAGATATATTTTTTTAAAACATTCTAATAACCATTACAAACAAGGAAAATAAAGAGAGAATTTTTTACATTGTAACTACTTTGATTTCATGGAAAATAAATTTAAAAATTACTTTTTTTTTTTTTTTAATTTTGAATTTCTTTGTAAAGTTAATGACAAAATAATTAAATTGTAAATTTATTAAAAATTTTATTTAGATTTAAAATGTAAAAAAGGTAAGTGAATTTTTGGGATAATATCACATTTTCTAAAGGGTAAACTATGTAAAGTTACATTACCTAAAAGATACAGATTTTTGAACAACTTTTATAAAATAATCCAATAAACATGCATTCAAATAGTAACTTCATTAAAAGTCCAAAATTGCCGTTCATTCTTTTCTTCTTCTCAAACTGATTAAACCTTTTTTTTTAACCTTAAAATGACAAGTCAACAAACTCTATACTTGTCAATTACTTTTAAGGTTGACGTGTGCATTATGTACTTATTTTTATATTAATTTTTAGAAAAAAATGAGTTTTAATTCACTAATTTAAAAAATATAGAAAAAAGAACTAAACTTTTATAAATTAGTTTTATCATGATCCATTTAAAAATATTTTAAAATACATACAATACATGCACTTTTTCACAAGTCATGTCATTATTTCCTAAAAACTCTTTAGATTAATAATACCAATTGACAATTTTTGGTGACAACTGATTTGAAATCAATAAGATAAGAAATTTTAAAAATAAAAAATACAATTAAAAATATAAAAAAATTTAAAGTTAAAAATATAAAAATAAAATATTAACTTTCACTTAGCTAAATCACACTAATATAAAATATAGATTCAAAAAGAGTTTGAAATACAATGGGATTTAATATTTTATTTTTTCAAATTTTAAGTTTTTTGGATTTAATTATATTTATTTATTTATTTAATTGTATTTAATTTTTAAGTATTTGAGTTTTAATTGTATTTTAAAGTTTTTAAATTTCTTATCTTATTGTTGATGTAAACTAACAAAATTTTTATTCAATTTTATTAAAAAATAACGAAGAAAATGAGTGAATTTATATAATACAAGATATAAAATTGTTATTAATTAGAGAATTAGAAAGATTTTACTTATTACTTGAGGATCTTGAAGAATTTTTCTAAAATGATTTGTATCTCATGTTATACAATAAAAATTTATAATATATTTATTTGTAAGATACTTTTATCAAATTAAAATGATAAATTAATTTTTTGATATTTAATTTAATATTACCAAGTAAAAAGGTATTTCAAGAAATAATTATAAAAGTGTACATATTTTAAAATATTTTTTAAATTGCCGGAGATAAAACTGATTTATAAAGTTAAGGTTTCCTTTTCTATATTTTTTTCAAATTAGTAAATTAAAACCCATTTTACCAAAAATTAATATAAAAATAAATAGATAATGCACAAATTTAGAGGTTTAAAATATAAAATTTTATATATTCATACTAACTAAAATATTTATTTATTTGATAAATCTTATCATATATAGATTAAATAAAAATACTTTTATCATATTTTTTTATTGTTTCTATTTTTTAAAGATTTTTAAATTTTCATGTGAAAATCAAAATCGATTATCATGATTTTTAACTTTTTGCATATGATTCTTTTTTAAATGTAGTGTGGACCCCGCATTTCGTGCTCATGCGTTTCCCACTGGATGGCGAGCTCGATTTTAATTTAAAAAATGGTTTTTATTGATTAAGAAAATGACTTGGAGTCGCCACTTATTTTTGTTTTATTTTTAAAAGGGTAAACAAAATAAGAAAGAAAAACCCTAAGTGTGACTCCTTACTTTGGAAAAGGTGGTCTGTGAAAAACCGGACCGGGTTCGGGGGTCAGGTTACTTATCGGGAAGGTACGGTAATGACCGTAGCACCCCTCTAAGTCCCTAAAGTCGGGTCTCTACTAATAAAATGAAGCTGACGTGGCAATTGATGAGTAAATCAATGGATATCCTAAATGATCATGCACATATAAGAATCGGGACATGCGTAGACAACGATTAGAGGGAAAACGGGTACATACCTGGGCCACGAGCCACCATGCGCTATCAATAGAGAGGGTTAGTACACCATATAGAGCACAAAACATATCACATGCATCACTAAACAGGGATTAAAATTGTTCGAAGGAAAGCTGGATTTCTGAAATTCATTTGAAAATTTATTCGAAAATTGGAGCTTTAAAATTTATCTGAAAATTGGATTCGTAGAAATTAGATGTAAAAATGGGAATTTTGAAAATTAAATTTGAAAGAGATTGGGATTTTGAGGGATTATTTGAAAGTTCGAGATCTTTGAGGAAAACCAAGTTGCGAAATTCGAGGCTTTAGGAATTAAATTTTGAAAGAAAACAGAATTGTGAGTTATTTTATGAGAGTCGATTTATAAAAAGTTGGCAATCTTGAAAATCGTTTGAAGGCGAAATTCGTAGAAATAATGAGTAAAACAATAGTGACAATGATAATGATAAGTAGTGGGATAAATACGGGAATTGGAGCACGAGAAACTGAAAATGAAGTTCAGAGATAGGACAATTAGAATTTCGAATAGCTAAACTTAGGAATCGGAATTTTGAAGAATTAAACTTTAATCATTGAAATTTTTAAGAGAAATAAATAGGTAAGTATGGAGTAATGCTGCTGATTGATCAAAACGATATTGGAACGGATGAAGGTGAATAGTGAGATTTGTGAGATTAAAGATTAAATTAGGAAGTCAGGTTTTTGGAGAGTTGGACTTTGAACAAGTAAATAAATATGGAATAACAATTCTGCTTAAGGGAAATAACGTTTAAACGAATAAAAAAGAATAGTGGAATCTTTAGAGTTTGAAAATTAAGTTAGGACAGCGGATTTTTGGGGGGGTTTAGACTTTAAATAACTAGATAAAAACAGGATTTATAATTCTAACTAATGAAAATAAGATTTAAACGAATTGTAGTATTTTTTGGGATTGAAAAATTAAATTATGACATTGGAGCTTTTTAAAGGATTGAATTTTGGATAAATAAACTGATACAGGATGATAATACTAATTAACTAAAATAATCATTTAAAACGGGATAAAAAGAATAGTGGAATTTTTTTAGGAGTTTGAAGATTAAGCTAGGACATTGGATTTCGGAAGGGTTGGATTTTAGATTAGTATATAAATATTGGATATTAACTCTAATGGGTGATAATGAGATTTGAACTAATTATTGAAGAATTAAATTAAGATATATGATTTCTTTGAAAGCCTTAGACTTTAAATAGCTAGACATATATGGTGATGATTCTTAATTGATGAAAATGGGATTTAAATAGATTGTTGAAAGATTAAAGTAGGGTATTGGATTTTTCAAGGATTAGAATTTAACTTTGATGACTGAGATTTTTAAAAGATGATAAATAGATGCATATGAAGTAATAGCAATAATTAACAACCATGATGTTTAAACTAGTGAAATCGAATAATATAAGCTTCAAGATAAAAATATGATTAACAATAATAATGTCTTTTAATTGTCTCGAAGATGAGTTAACTAAATGGATAAAAATAAGATAACAAATAAAAGGAAATGATTTGACTAATTAATTATGGATATTAGAGGTTTTGTTTTCTTAAAAAAAAAAAAAAAAAAAAGATTATTTAGGAATTGGGTAGCTTGATGGGCAAACTTGAAGTGGGCATGGGCCATGAGAGTGAATAGTACAGGGGGCATGAGGCCCTTTATTAATGCAACTGGGTTTGGGCTTCCCACCAGGCCCATTTTCATCATCTTGGATAGGTCCCAAATTCTAATTCCATCACATGCTTGGATTGGGCCCAAATTCGGATTCCATCACATGCTTGGATTGGGCCCAAATTCGGATTCCATCACATGCTTGGATTGGGCCCCAACTCAAGCCCAAATTGAAAGCAAACCCAAAGACACCAAATGCTCTCACAGCCCACTTTTTCAACCTCTGCCTGGGCATCACCATCAAAGTCCACTGTGCCCTTGAGTTCACCGTCAGCCTCATCGCCGTCTTCATCAGAAATTCACATCTCATCATCCTCTTTCAAGGTCCGCCACCCACGTGCACTCGCGCATGCTTGCTCTGGTTGCCGAAGCCAAGGGTCGAACCAGTCTTGTACAGCCACGGTGACGTCCATGCTTGGGCATCAGCTCCGCTCTCAGGTTAGACGAGCAATGGAGGAAGAGAAGCTCCAATGCTGCCACCGATTCAGCTGACTGGGCCAGCTTGAGGACGCGGGTATGAAGAGTGGCGGGCAGACATGGCTATTCATGGGGGGATACGTGCCGAGCAACGAAAAAGAACGAAGGGAGCAGGCTGGTGTTCTTACTCATGGATGGCGTGGGTGATGATTGATGGTTGGACAAGTACATAATGGAGTCAGGTGGGATGAATGGTTAATGGTGAGTGCAAAATATGAGCATGCATGGTGACAGGTTTGCATGGGAATTCAGGATGGTGGGGAAAATGGGTATTTGATGTGGTGAAGAAAGAGAATGGTGGTAAAACAAAATAGGTGAGGGAATACAGGGTTCGGTGGTAGCAAGTAACATGGTGGATTTGATGGATGGTGATGCAGGAAATAAATGATGAATCGTGGGTGTGGGTAGCATGAAAAACGAGAGGTGAGTATGGTGGTGTTTGAAATACTTTGGGGATGAGATGTGGGCATAGAAATGACGGTCAGGTCTGCATGAGAATAGATAGGTATTAATTTGTGGGAGAATGGGTATGAAATAGGTGTGAACGGCAACCATGGGCATGTTGGATATAATGGGTATCTGCTGTTTACAACTTCTTGGGTCTGGTTCGTTTAGAAATACCTCACCAGACCCACACGACCTAGACTCAACACCTGGAATATCCTTCATATATTTTTTTAGAGCAATAGGATGGTCCATGAGGACGATTATCATTACAGACTCTGGTAGTGAGAGAGCATTGCCGAGAACGGAAACAGCACATCAAAACCAGGCTCATGAACAAAGCCCAACCATCTCTCAAATCTCCATGTCCTTCCCAAGTACAACCCCATGCGAACAATTGACCCAAAAGATGGTATTCAATCACCCGAAAAGAAGCAGAAACAGAAGATATCATGAAGTAAGGCAAAGCATACATAAGGGAGGATAATGCCATTAAAAACTTAACTTCATTTCATGAAAACCAAGAAGCTAAGAGAAACTGGTGGGAAAATATGAATAATCTCAAAAAGCAAACAGATGACACCATCATCATGCAACTCATACGTAGCACAGCCCTCATGCAACTCGTACAGGGGAAAGCAGGGGTCAGGCAAACAAAAAAAATGAAAAAAAAGCAAACTTAACACCTTATACAGCCAAAAAAGAGGATCCCAAACATTAGAAATGAGTAAGATGTGACGATAAAAGTGAAGAATCTCAAGTGGGAGATGATCAAACCTGATGAATCCCCTGGAGCTCCGTCCCTTAGTTTTTCTTTCTTTTTTCTTTCCCTTTCCTTCCTGTTATCCCCCGTTTTTGTGTCTTTTTTTTTTCCTGTTTCTATCTTCCCCCGGAAGCCATTACCAGCTCCACTATTCCACACCTCAGCAGCATGGCTCCCCTAATCACCAGCATGGCCCCTGTCATCTTGATCTGCTACACATCCCATCTCTCTACTGGGGGTCCCCTACCCCTTCTAATAATATGATGAAAATTAAAAAACAAACTCCCGGGTCCTCCTCACCAAAGGGGGTCTACATGTAGTTTTAACCTTTTTTTTTAAATTAAAATGTTTAATTAAATGTAGTTCTAACATTTTGCTTTGTTAAAATTGTAATTTTTTTTATTCATATAAAATAAAAATAAAATATTATTTTCACAAAAATTGTATTTAATCATTTATGTTAATTTTGTTTTAAATTTATTAAAAATTAAAATTTTTGTATTGAAGTTGCACATTGATAAACATAACTTTTGGAAAAGAGGGTATCACTCTTTTATGAAAAAAGTAACACTAAATTATGTTAAAGTACTATGCAAGTGTGTTACTTTTAACACACTTTAATGTGACTATTTTTCATAAAAAGTGGTACCTTTTTCATAAAAGAATAGTACCTTTTTTCATAAAAGATTGGTACTTTTTTTTATGGTTATGTTATTCAATGCACAATGTCAATATATAAAAATTTTAATTTTTAATAAAATTAAAAAAATTAATATAAATGATTAAATACAATTTTTTTTATTAAAAATATAAATAAAAACTAAAAAATTTAATAAAGTAAAATATTAGAACCACAAACAAATTTCCGTTTTCTTTAATTAAAAATATTAAACCATTTAGTCAAGAAAAATTTATGTCCTAAATCTCAATTGTTCTTTAGAAAATATAAATAATTAAATAATATGACAATATAATAAGATTTATAAAATAAATAAATATTTTATTTAGCAGGAATATAGAAAATTTTATGTCCTAAATATTTAAATTTGTTGATTATGTATTTATTTTTATAATAAATTTATTATCATTAATTATTTATTATATATTATTATTTTATGTTTAAAAGTGTCCATAAATAATTAAATTTAAAAAAAAAATAAAAAGATGAAATATTAGAAAAAAAATTAAAATTAAAAGATTTCATCAATCTAACATATTTTTTCTTTTAAGAAAAATGCAAAAAGAAGATGATGATATTATACATAAGGGAAAAAGAAAAAAGAAAAATCATATGGTATGGTAATTGCCACATGTCAAAGTTTTTTTTTTTTAAATAATAATAATAGTAATGATGAACTCATTTGTCTTGTCAAAGTAAATAATTTTTTTTTTTAAATATTGAAAAAGGGGAAAAATTGGTAGTTGGTGGGGTTTGAGGGTAAGTTTGAAATATTGATTATTTTCACTGTTTGAATGAGTTACACATATCATTTGAAAATCAAAAGTCAAAGTTTTAAAAAATGATTTTTTTTTTTTTAAATGATGTATGATTGCATGATTCCTGTTTTTCATATTATAAATCGTAATATATTAAAAGACTTCTAAATTTCTAAAAATTAAAATGAAATTTTGAAATGTATCTTAGAAAAAGTTGGAAGAGATTAAGGAAGACCTTTCATTACCTGTGATAAATATGTTTGATAATATAAATTTTATTTAATTTTAATAACAAATATTATTTATTTCCAGTTTTTTGAACAAAAAAAAAACACAAGAAGTAGTTCCAAAGCATTCATAATTCTTAGTATTATGTCTTTCTTAGCAATATAAAAAGCAATAATTTTGGTGGGTATTGTTTGTTTTTATAACTTTTTATTAAAAGTAACTTGATGTCAGATTTTACATAGTTTGGTTTTTATTTTTTTTATTTTTACCTTTTGTTAATTTATTATTTATTTCTTAATTTTTTTATTAAATGAAAAAAGTCAAAATATTTGGTTTTTCTAAATGCTAAAAGGTACCTATTGATTTTTCTTCACTTCTTAATATATAATAATAATAAATTATTTAAAAAACAAATAATTTAGGTGGTGTTTGTTTTTTGGCTATCCAACTTTTTCTTTTTAGGCAAAGATAACCTTTGGATATTAATCAATATAATTAAAGTGAACTTATTATTCATAGATTCAGTTTAGTTATACTGATTAATATCAACAAGTTGTTTTTAACTGAATAGAAAAAAACCAAAATATTTTATTTTTTCTATTCAACTGAAAAACAAACACCATCTTAATATCAAATACTAATAAACACTATTTAATTTTAAGTTCTATTTAGAATTAAGCAAAAAAAAAAAACACCACATTAGTCATATGTAGTTTTTATTTGTTTTATTCTCAAATGATACTTAAACTTCTTTTTAACATATTAGTATATTACATAAAATTAGTAACAATGGTAAAAAAAATATTGGGAAATTTATGTAACCATACACCAAGAGGCAAAATGTTGTCTTTTAGAAACTTTGCTTTTTTACTTTTGAAGGTCAATGGATTTTGAGGAAAATAAATGTCTTTCCAAATAGCAATGTTGAAACCCTTCCAAAAATGCCCTCCTACACTTAGACAACTCTCCTAGTTGGATCACGCACTTGGAAAAGTCACGTAAGTAAGGTCCAAGTCAGCTACCCACTAAAGCTAATGACATGGCTCACGTACATGTCACCATCCAACTAGACATTCCACATGGATTGATTTTTAAAAAAATATTTAACCCCAAATGTCTTCTTCTCTCCTTAACCAAACCCTAACACCAAAAACCCATGTTCTTCCTTCTTCGTTCATAGGCACAACCCATCACAAGGCAAAACGATCCATAAAAATATGGTAGCTTCTCAATTTGCCATAACCCATCAACCCCAAATGAACATCTAAACATGATCCTTTATTTTGTTTCTCCTCCATCACCATAAGGAAGACAACATTGTCATTTTCCCACCAAATATCAATCTGAAAACAAAAGTCCAAGTGTGAACCCCTAACAAAGCCTAGATAGAAAAAAAAAACCTCTTTCCTTCTTCTCATTTAAGCACCGACAAAGTCATTTCTCCTCTTTCTGTACTTCCTCTTTTGCTTTT
>JAJJMF010027607.1:0-15580 GCA_022058775.1 Vitis hybrid cultivar
TTTTTTTATTAGAAATTTTATTATTATATTATATTATTTTTATATATATTTTCTATGTCACATTATATTTCATATATATTTTCATTTTATCTCCAATTTTGGCATATTTTAAACATCTTTTTTTTTTTAATGCAAATTTTACTCTCTTTTTTTTTTTTTTTTTTTTTCATATTTTCCTTTTTTAAGTCAATCAAAATTTCTATCTTCATAAAAATATTAATACAATTACTTTTATTTTAAAAATAAAAAATAAAATTGGTGTGGGAGGATATAAAGGAGGCGTATTTAACTTCACTTTTTTTTTATTTAATTAACATTTTAAAAAAAATCAAAATTATCTTTATTTTTTATTTAAAAAAAATCAAAATACAATATCCAAACATAAAATCAATCACACTTCAAAATTATCCTTTTTCTACTTCTTTTACCATTAAAACCAAAAGTTAAATCCCAAACGAGCCTTAAATGTATCAATTTAACATATCAAATGTATTTAACCAGGGATTTATCAAATTTTATACCTTTTGATTTATTGATTAATTCATTTTTATTTTGAACTAAAAGTTAAAAGTATATATTCTTTTTATAATACTAACCTAGACCCTTCATCAACCTTATTACTTTACATGTCTTGCAGATTCAATGGAGAGGATTTTTTGAAGAGGTTTAAGGGAAAGAAAATAATGTTTGAAGGGGATTCTTTAAGTGAAAATCAATGGCAATCACTTACTTGCATGGTTCATGCTGCAATCCCCCAAACACACTTCAACACAAGCATTAAGGGAGACCTCTATAGTGTTGCATGGCCAGTGAGTTCCAAAAATATTTTCTTTGTCCCAAACATATAAATTTTAAATAATTTCTAATTTTTTAACTTCTTTTATTTCAATATCAAAATTATTATTCACATTAATTCTAAAGTATGGAATTATTTTTGCAGGACTATGAAATTTCAATAATATTATGTCACAAGGTATTTCTAGTTGATTTAGTAAATGAAGAAAAATTAGGGAGGGTTCTAAAGATCAACTCCATTGAAGATGGTAAGTCATGGAAATGTATTGACATACTTATCTTCAATACATGGCACTGGTGGCTTCACATGGGGGACTCAAAACCGTAAGACACTAAACCTAACAAACAAACAAAAAAGAAAAGTTGTTTTCTACATATTATTCATCGGGCATCATTCTAATGTATTGAAATGTTATTTTTTGGTATCATATAGAAAAGTTACAACCAAGCAAAAATCATCACATGACAAAAACGGATTTATTTATTTGTACCTTGTTCTAGGTTTGTACTTGTTTGTAACCAAATAATTTGTTTTAAACCCTAGTCTAATTCTTTGTACCATTATTCAATTATCTAGATTTGATTACTCATATCAATGCATATGGCTCATATTGGAAGTTTGACATAGCAGCACTTTGATATTTTAGTATCTTCCTATTTATTGTATTCGACTAACATTTATATTACTTGATTTTTTAAAAAAATGTGTATTTTGTTTTTCTTCATATTTCAGACGAGACTACACTCAAATAAGAGATAAGCTAATTAAAGACATGGATCGCTTGACTGCTTTTAAAAAAGGTCTAATGACATGGTCTAAATGGATAGACTTCAACATTAATCCTACTATTACTAAAGTTTTCTTCCAAGGCCTTTCTCCAACTCATAATCAGTAAGCTCTCACCCTTGATTGGGTTCACATAGTAATAGCACTAATTAGTGAATATAACATAAAAAAAATTAAATGCAAGTTTGGATGTACTTTTTCTTTTCTTTTTTTTTTATTTAAAAAAAGGTAAAATAAAAAACTGCTATCTAAAAATAAAATATCATGTAGAAAATGGATAGATTTAGCTTATGTCTTTAAAAATAATTTTCAAAAATTTTATACTAACCATGTAATTTTGTTTGTTTTTTTATTTATTTATTGATGGAGCAATGGTGAAAAATGGAAAAAAGAAATCAGGAACATGCAATGGAGAAACTAAACCAATAAAAGGTTCAAGATACCCAACGGGTTTGCCACCAGAAGTAGGTGTAGTCAAGGAAATTCTAAGTAAAATATCAAAGCCCGTGATGTTGTTCGATATAACTACATTATCACAATTAAGGAAAGATGGTCATTTATCAATATATAGTGGTAGCAAGCAAAGTGATTGTAGCCATTGGTGTCTTACTGATATTCTTGATACTTGGAATGAACTCTTGTATGTATTTGTTGTTACCTAATGAAATTCAAATATTAGAAATAAATGAATTTTCTAAGAATTTTAATAAGGAAATTTGCTATTTTATAGTAAGAAATTTGATGGTTGAGAATAAGATTTTTGTTTTAAAAAAAAAACATGTCCATCCTTATAAATAATTAATTGTGTAACAAAATGATAAAAATCAATACTAATAAAGTATTGGGTCAAATTAATATTATTGCATAATGAAAATTTAAATTATTCAATCTTGGTTTACAAAAAATGTGGTAGTTATAGGAAACAAAAGAAGTAGAGAAATCAATTGGAATCACATATAAATATATAAGAAGGACTACAAGCATTTAAAAAAAAAAAAAAAAAAGTCATATTTGATAATTATTTTTAAAAACAGTTTTAAAAAACACCTTTTGAAATTATTCTATAATGTTTTGTAAAATAAAAGTCTGTTTGAAAACTTAAAATATTTTTAATCTGCTTTTAATATTTAAAAAAAAAATTATGTCTAATGCTTTATTTTTAACCATTCTATATGTTTATATACTTATTTATTTTAAACAACTCTCATAAAACAAGTGAAAGTAATTGAAAACAATTAAAATATATTATCCGAAACATTCTGTTTTTTGTTTTCAAGAACATAAAACAGAAAGCAGTTTTCTAATTACCAAACATGTATTTTTGTTTTCATATTTTGGAAAACAAAAAAGTGTTCTAAAAAATAGTTGTCAAACAAATCCTTAGAATTTCTTTCTTTCTAGATAAAATATAAATTAAGAAAAATATTAATATAAAACTAAAAATAGAAAATAAACTTGTTTTGGTGGAAAATGACTAATTTTGATAAAGAGTGCAAACTTCTTCCTACTTTGCTAAGAACATGGTTATCACATCAAAACTCTAACAACACCTATAGCCTATAAAAACTCATATTTAAGCTTTTGTTGTGGATCACACCTTCAACATGAATGAATTGATCAATTGTTAAAAGAATGAATGGTTTAAATAACCTCTACGCATATAACTCCACAATGTTCGATCACACGTAAGAAAGATTGGATAGAAAAATATATTAGCAAGTGGTTATAAAAATCAATTCTTAACTTAAAGGGAACTCTAATATTCTTTGCCCTTCTATCCACTAAAGAGGGAATAAATTCAAATTTTTTACTTTTTGTTAACAGAATGCAAATGCCTTATCGAATTAATTAGATCATATAGGAATAAGTTTAGGCATCAACTAATGTGGGGCTAACACCTAAGCCAAACATACTTACCAACCTAACACACATGGTAACACAAATGGAATTATGCAAATGGAGAGTCATATGGTAATTAACATGTCATATTAGAACACGCAACATGTGAAATTGGGCATCAACACATATTATTATGGATTTATATAATATTAATAGTAAAAATGATTTTACAAAAAAAAAAAAGAAGAAGAAGAAGAAGAAATTAATAGTATTAATATTTTTTTTTCCTCATGGGTAGGTCTAACTTTTGGATATCTCCATTGGTTAACATGCAAATTCAAGGGAAAAAATTCTCTTGAGGAGGTTTAAGAGAAAAGAAAAGTAACATTTTGGGGAAGTTTTTGAGCCAAAATCAATAAGAATCCTTGGCATGCATGTTGCATGCAACAATACCCCTATCAAAGTGGAGACAATTCTCTATCTTTGCTTTACCTTGGAGTTTGTTCAATCCATACATTCATATATCATGATATGCTTTTCCCTTTATCTCTCCTTGGCAAGAGTTTTGAGTTTCTCTCTTGAGAAAGTAAAATTAAAATTTAATTTAAATTAGAATTATTTTATAGCTTAATTTAAGTCAATTGAGATTAAAATTAATTTAAAATGAATGTAGAATAAGGGTATAAAAATGGTAAAACAAGGATGGCAACAAGCAAACTATCAATTGACTACCATAAGGAGGGTCATGTTGTTTGGTTAAAACCTTAATGAAGGATGGTACAATTTCATTAACTAAATATATCACATCATCATAATAAGAGTTATATATAAATCATATTAATTTCATTGCCCAAGTTATCAGTATATATGCTTTATTACTTAAATTATCAATTTATAATTGTGTAAATTTTTAGGAGTTTATGGATTTTATTGAATTTATAGGATTTTCCTTCTAAATCCCATGAGTTTTTACTTTTTAAAATAAAAGTAGGCATGCAAAATTAAAAATATATATATATATATATACTCATTTTTTTTTCTACCCTCTTACACAAGTCTTAATTTCATTTTATTGTCTTTCTCTTCTAAATCCCATAAGCATTTACTTTTTAAAATAAAAGCAAACATATAAAATTATAAAAAAATACCCCGATTTTCTTTCTTCTACCCTCTTAGGCAAATCTTAATTTCATTTATTGTCTTTCCCTTCTAAATCCCATAAGTATCTACTTTTTAAAATAAAAGTAAACACATAAAATTATAAAAAATACTCTGATTTTCTTTCTTCTACCCTCTTACCCAAATCTTAATTTCATTTTATTGTTTTTCCCTTCTAAATATCATAAGTATTTACTTTTTAAAATAAAAGTAGACATATAAAATTATAAAAAATACCCTGATTTTCTTTCTTCTACACTTTTACACAAATTTTTATTTCATTTTATTGTCTTTCCCTTCTAAAGCCTATAAGCTTTTACTTTTTAAAGTAAAAGCAGACATATAAAATTACAAAAATATCCTTATTTTATTTCTTCTACCCTCTTACTATTATGCAAATTTTAACCTTATTTATTATCTTTTCCTTCTAGATCCCACAATTTTATTTTATTTTTGTTACTTTTAAAAATAAAAGTTAGATCCCACAATTGCTTTTACTTTTTAAGATTAAAGCAAGTATACGTAATTACAAAAATATCCTTATTTTCTTTCTTCTACTCTCGTATGAAAATCTTAACCTAATTTTATTGTTTCTTTTTCTTTTCCTTTTCTCCACCTTTCTACCTTTTTTACTCTTTTCATTCATTCCATTTTAAAGGAAAGAAGGAAAAGAGGAAGTATGACCCCTCTACAAGTAATTTCAAAATAAACTCCAATGACCTAAATCCTAAAATTAATATGAAAACATAATGATAGATTAAGGCAAGGGATATTTAAAAATTTTAAAAATATATTTATATTGACTTATTATAATAATCATTTTTAAATAAGAATTTATAATAATTACTTTTAGTAAAACCCAAATGAGCCACCTGAAAAATCACATGGAGAAGATTTCCCAAAATGACAAGAGCTATTTGCAGAGAAAAGCTTGAACTTCACCATGAATTAAGTATTATAAACCAACAAAAATCTTGGTTTTCATCGCTCATTGGTCCAACCCAAATAGGGAGATTGGTGTGAATGGGATGTTGTGGTCCATCCCTAAAGGCACTCCCCATTTGAAAACAAGGGGACGAAAGGTGTCTTTAGCTTGGGTTTCTTTTTCTTTATAACAATCATGGGTGACCACTAAAGAGGGGAGAGAAATACAAGGAGAGAGGAGAAACCAGAGTTCTCTTGATTCTTTGCTTTAGTATTCAAAATCAAAGAGCTTTTTTTGAAGCTTCTTCCACCTATTTTCATCGTCTTCATCAAATTCAGAGAGCAGAAGTCCCCATTCTTTTTCTTTTTGTTTTCTAACTTTATAGTATAGAAGAAGCACTTTTCTTGATGAGAAATTGAGTTTGAAGAGCTCAAAGAGGTATTATTTTTATTTCTAATAAATGCACTTCTATTTCATAGCTTTCATGATGTTTGATGTATTGCCTCTTAGACTTGTTGATCTATTTTTTGTGGGTTTTCATTTTCTCTTCATTTACATGTAAGTCTACTTTTGCCCATCATTATGGTCTTCTTTTAGAGTTAATTATATCATTTATTTATTAAGCATGAAGTGTTGTAAATACTAAATAACTCCTTTTTTTATTTTTTTATATAATAAAATAAATAATTTTCCACTTAAAATTAAACTCCTACTTCCTAGTCCCTATTTATTTATTTTAGCTATTTATTAGACATTAAAAAAATTTATTAAGTTCATAGCTGTCCCATTCATCAAATCCAAGCTGATGGCAATGCAATAAATGTTTGATTTTATGTCACCAGTTACAAAAACTCACTCAAAAACCCTAAATTTTATGTTTCCAATTGTGTTTCTCATCTCTTTATCTCTTTCTACTCACTTCCATAGATGGCTTTGTGGGCCTGTTTCTTGGTTCAACTTGCTGGCCTTCTCTATTTACTCTCATGCGTGCCCTACATAGTGTGTGGGGAGTTGCACATTAATCATGTGGACCATCACACACAAACGATGCAATCTGATGACTGTGATTGGTTCTTGGGGAGTTGGGTCCAAGATGATTCGTACCCACTTTATGATGCTTCAAATTGTCCATTCATCGGAACTGGTTTTGATTGCCTGAAAAATGGTAGGGCTGATAAAGAGTACTTGACGTATAGATGGAAACCAAATCAGTGTGATCTACCAAGGTAACATAGATTTCAAAAACATTATGTTCGATTGTTATATTGATTAAATTTATTTTTCAAAGTTTGAAAAGCATATATTGGGTTACAACTTGATTGGTTTATTGGATGAGTTAACAAATTGAAATGGTAGAAAGTAAAATAAAGTTCTACCAACCATGAAACTTTGAATTATTATGATGATTTAAGTTTAGAAAAACTTGATTTATTTGGTTTGGAAGATATTTTATAAGTTACAAGATTTTTTTGTAAGAGTTTTTATTATATTTTTTACATTATCTTCATATACATTTTCGTTCCGACTTTAATTTAAGTTTTTTTTTTCTTTTTTTTTTAAAGCATCTCCTTTTATGAAAATTTTGCATTATTGTTAATTTCCCAACCAAAATTAATCATATTGATTTGATTTG
Source organism: Vitis hybrid cultivar (assembly GCA_022058775.1). Taxonomy (NCBI): domain Eukaryota; kingdom Viridiplantae; phylum Streptophyta; class Magnoliopsida; order Vitales; family Vitaceae; genus Vitis; species Vitis hybrid cultivar. The sequence goes on from JAJJMF010027607.1 coordinate 7,138, forward strand.
AGAATTTTGAAAACCAACCTCATCAATTTGGTTTTTGATTTTCTTGTCTCAAAAAGCCAAACCAAACCAAACCGATATCTTAGAACTTGTACATAATTGTTTGATATTTGATAAAAAAAAATTATATTAAATTTTATTAAAGTAATTCATTGTTTTTATATGATGTTCAAATTAATTCTAAATGCATTAATATATTTTTAACATCAAATCCAAGTTAATTTCAATTAATTTTAACAATGAATTAGATTTAAGGCCTAATATAAACTTAAATTAATTGACTTTAAACTATAAAAAAAAAAACCCATAAATTTACAATAGGATAGAGGACTATGAAAGGTTGTTAAGTTGAATTGAAGTCAATCCATGAAAACCAAACCAAACAGACCTTAAAAAGTTTGGTTTAATTTGATTTTTTACTTCAAATTTGATTGATTCAGTTTCCATTATATATAAATTAATTATATTAGTTTGATTCATTTTGTACTAAAAAACCAACCAAAATAACATTATTTACACCTCTACCTTATATATAGTAAAAAATTATCATTTCATAATATTTATCAATAACAAAATTTCTAGCAAAAGAAGATAATAAAATTATAATGATTTTTTGTCATTGCACATCTAAAAACTTTTATCCTAAATTAACTATAGAATGAGTATGAAATAATTTATTAAAATTTGAGTTATCTAAAACATTTTATTAATTTTTCTTGGATAATTTCCCATGTAGGTTCAATGGTCAAGAATTTTTGGAGAGACTTAGAGGGAAAAGGATGTTGTTTGTAGGGGACTCTCTTGGCTTCAATCAATGGAAATCATTAACATGCATGCTTCACTCTGCAGTCCCCAGCACTAACTACACCTTCACAGAGACAAAGGGAGGAGGCACATTTTCCTTTCAGGTAATTTCCTAAGAAAGCATTGTTTGGTTGCCGGGGAAACCGAAGGAAAAATGATCTAAAGCTCCCAAAAATGAATCCCACAGAAGGTTGTTTTTTTTATTCTTTATAAACAGTTGTTTTTCCATCTGGGTTTGTGAGTTTTCTATCCTCTTCTTCAGGAGTATGGAGTTTCAGTCATGATCAAGAAAAATGGATTTTTGGTGGACGTGGTGGTGGATGAAAAAATAGGGCGCATCCTGAAGCTGGATTCCATCAGTACCGGCAACCAGTGGCTAGGGTTCGACGTGCTCATCTTCAACTCCTATCACTGGTGGACTCACAAAGGCCGGTATCAAACGTACGAATCATCCAAAGTTTCAGTTTCGGACCTGTTCATAGCTTATACGAGTTACATATCAAACAGCATACTGCATTTTAGCTTATGTATAACAGTCGAAATGGTGATGGAAAAAAAATGAATGTTGTGTTGCAGATGGGATTACTTTCAGGTAGGTGACAAGCTGATCAAAGAGATGGATAGAGTCGAAGCTTACAAGATCGCCATGACGACGTGGGCGAAGTGGGTTGATGAAAATATCGATCCTTCAAAGACAAGGGTCTTCTTTCAGGGAGTTTCTGCAGTTCATGTCATGTGAGTTGTTGTCTGGAACTCCTTTGCTGGCTGTAGACTTGTTTTCTCTACTCATTTTTTTCGGTTTCCTCATCAGTGGTGCAGATTGGGGCGAGCCAGGGGCAAAGCAGTGCATAGGGCAAACAACACCGGTGAATGGATCAGCGTATCCAGGCGGCAGCCTTCCAGCTGAAGATGTCCTGAGGAGCATAATCAGTGGAATGAAGAAACCAGCATTTTTAATGGACATTACATTGCTTACCCAACTAAGGAAAGATGGTCACCCATCTGTCTATGCTGGCCAAGGCAAGGCACTGGTTGACTGCAGCCACTGGTGTCTCGCCGGTGTACCTGATTCTTGGAACGAGCTCCTATATGCAGCTCTACTCGGGAAGTGAAATCAGTTTTCTTAGTACTGTGCCATATTGGTCTTGTGTAATACCAGTTCTAAATTCCTGCATCAATAAAAAAAATGATTATTCATTCCAAAATCACTACAAAAAATCTGAACTGACCTTGGCTGGCATGGTTTTGGAGAATATCTCCAGCTTGGCTCTGCGCTGGAAAAGGGAACCAACCTGCATTTGTTGAACAAAGGAAACTAGAGAAAGGATGACATCCATGGTATGAATCCCCAACACCACATTTTTCCATGAACATAAACCATTTTCTATATGTAGTAGTATTGGTCGATACAACATGAGCATTAGTGCATTTTTCACTTAAATCTCGCAACATGAGCAATAGAGCATTAGTGCAATAGTGTAAGTTCCAGTCTGTATATAAATCAATGGTTCCATAATCACTTAGTTGATATCAAACTGACCCAACTCAATCAATGCACAAGCATCTAGCTGCTACAAGGATAAACAGAAATTGTAGAAAGAAGGCAGCCATGGTAAACAATTTTTCCTTTTTCCAACATAACTGATTCAAATGTGCTTGCTTGCAAATAAGTTGCAGATCCAAGTAAACAACTGAAAATCTACAAAATGGATTTCCCCCTTGAATTTAAGAATGGGCCTTAGATCAGGACAAACCAATCCTATAAAGAAAACCTCCACGAATTAAAGTGAACATGAATAAGAGGCTTGTAATCACAATACATGAAGCCAAAATCGAGAAAGGTGAATCCCACAACACCAACCATGAAAATATATGAAACATGGAGAAGAACGAGGATTGCTTGTCGAATCTCCTGCCAGGGTTTTGCTCAAAAATCTACCTCTCCTTTTGTATCCTTTTGTCCCTGATGGGCAGGTCAATGGGCTTCTGAGCCTCGTGTGGATGGTCTGGACCCTTGTATACCTTAAGATGGTTGAAAAGTGCACGGCCAAGCTGCACAAAAACAATGCAAATTAAAGCAACCGAGCGAGCAAGAACTAGCATGATAGTAAGAAGCATGGTAACAGATATGATTGCCCCTTTAAGATCAATGTTAATGTTGGTAAGGCCAATATAAATACTGGGACAGTATGATGAGATTTTTATTTTTTTATTTTTTTATAAGTAAAGCAATTGTATTAAAAGTGCCAAGAAAAGCGTCTAAGGTATACATGATGTATACAAGACAGTATGATGAGAATATGGTTTTACTTTATCAGTATTAACACCTACAGTACTGCCCTAGCTTAAATGTAAAAATGTATTGTCAAATATGGTTTGAATATCAGATTGTTAAAATGTTGAAGAACAATCACATGAGGGTAAATTGCCTTAGGTTCTATTAAAAAAATATCAATAACTACGAGCTGTTTCAGACAAAGAACTACAAGTGTGCATGCACATACATTGATTAATAAGTTTCTTTTCTCTGTTCTTTTTAAGATTTATCACTGATGGCAACCATCTGCAAAAAGTGAGAGAAGAGAGTCCAGTATCTGTGCCATAGGAGGGGGGCCAAGGGGAACAAGTAGAATGATAGAACTGTGTCCAACACCTAGCTCATTCCTTGGCTAATGAGCTTTGGCGTCAAGTTAGCATTGTCAAGAACACAGTGAATGGTGATAATCAAACTCCTTTCAAATATTCTTGGGCTTTACTGCACCCTGATAAAGCCTTTGCAGTTTGTGTGGTACCCAAAAAATATTGTCAAGTGAGCAAGAAGGATAAAAGCCATCACATCTAGTAGATCAATGCACTGTAATTTTTCTGACCATCCAAAAACAACGGAGAAATTTTTGAATCTGAATCATGGTTTTAGCTGATAGACCAAAAGGAATTCTTGCGAAGGTGGCTCCTATCTTGTTCAGAGGCACACCATGATCAAAAGGGTCCCTGCTTTTTACTCTCAGTCCGGATCAGAAAACAGATCCTTGAGGTGACTCTTGTGGAATCCGTTAGCAGTCCAGGCCACTCTACTGTCTACAAGTGTCTTGAGTTATTTATTTATTTATTGTTGATTATCCAGTATAGTTCCTCTTTCTAACAGATCTTATGGGTCAGTAGGTACAACTGAAAGCTAATCATAAGCACTAACAGCCTCATTAACTGGTGAGGCTGATAAAGACTCCCTTAGTTGATGGTGCTAACTCATTTGCAAAGAGCAAGTGAACAAAAAGAAGCATTCAATTTATTTCTCAAAATAGTTGATGCCTACCCTGGGATATAAGTTTTTCCATAATGAAGGAGGAAGCAAGAGAGAAAATCATCCAGCAATTGGTGTCTAAGCCTGTACTCATTTCCCACTGGCCCAGTCGGACAGTCCAAGTATAGGTCACCAATATTTCATGAAAGGCCTCATTTGTCACCAATATCTAATGGCCATTTGAGCCATATCAATACACCAAGTTTCTTTATCATGGATTTTTCAGCGCTTAATTTGTTAGAAAATGTTTTTCCCAGTCTCAATACAATTGGTCATTACATTTACATCAGCCTTTCTACTTCAAGATCCTGTAGTCCTGTTTAAATTATTTCATCCCTGAAGCAGACAGCAAGGACTTTGACAGACTGACACTTTCCTCACATTATTCTCTGACCGCCTAAATATAAGGTTTTTCAGCTGCCCTGCTGCATAATTAATATCCGCCTATGAGCACGTACTAACACTACTCAGAAAGTCAACTCATGCAACTTGGAATGGTGCATCACTATGATAGACTCATTGTAGTGTATCATCCATAGAGCCAACACTAAAAAGCCTATCTATTTCAACTAAAAATGAATTCATCCCACCAATGACGAAGCATTTAGTCTGTTGGGACATTCCCTGCCGAAAGAAAAGACACAAGAGCAATGCATGACATAAAAGCCAAATGGCCACTCAATTCTCAATCTTCTTCTGCCCATTAGTCAGCCATTATGGAAAACAACCACTAGATAACTATTCCCAATAGACCCTATTCTACAACGAGACTAAGCAACCTGCTTCAGGAAGGTGGCTCACATTGTATGTGAGGGGACTGCCCAAAAACGAGATGCTTCTGTAATAGCTTCCTTTGATGAAATGGCATACCAGCCTGTAGAATCATACTACATCAAGCCCATCCATTTAAATGGCTTAATGGTGGCAGTGTGAAGATTTTGGAGCAAAATTGAATCTACAAGGATGCACAAATACACTGGGGAAAAAAACTAACTAATTAACTAACTTGCTTGCTGTGAGAATGGTTCTTTGAAGTATCACTTCTGTTTTGTTGACCCTATAAATAAAATCAGCAGCATTGACAACAACACCTAGCTTTTTCAGCTTATTTAGCAATTCTATCATTCAATGCAAGAAGGGGAAGGGGGAAAATGAAGAGGACAAAACCTTAAAAATGAGTTAAAGAACTTCAGAACTCACCCTGCCTTTAGGAAGCATACCCCGAACAGCATGTTCAACAATTCTTTCTGGAATTCTCTGTTGTAACTGATCAAATGTCTCCACTTTCATACCACCTGGTCTTCCTGAATGCCTCCTGTAGAGCTTCTGGGTCCTCTTTTTGCCAGATACTGCAACTTTTTCTGCATTCACCTTTTTTGGTTCAAGTACAACAAACCTTTTAGGATTTTGTCTAATAAAAATAAGACAATATGAAATTTAACATTAGGCAGTAAAAAGTGAAATTTCCTGGTCTGTGGAAACAACTCCAGAAATTTGATAACCAGTTAGAATCACATGGGAGAAATTATAACAGGAATTGTGAACCACTACACAAGTGAATGTTGACAAATGCATTTAGCAGATATTGAGAAGTTTATGCTAATCAATGTATATATTGAAAAGTTAATAATCCAATAGAGGTACATATTTAAGACAATTTTCAAGAGTATAGAATCCAGAACATAAGATGTTAACCAACAAGACATTGAACAGTTTAATCTTACAATCAGAAACTTAAAGCGTCAAACTCGCTTTGTTATGCTTTTTTTCTGGGCCAAGAGTGAGCAATGAGGCACAGTTTCTCAAACTCAAATGTGAATTCAATGAGCTTTTCGTGAGTACTCAACCTATGCCAATGCTCACTGTAAAAAACTCTACAAAAAGCTAAATGCTTATAATGAGTACCTATATAATTTAAGATTGTGATAAGCTGTACTAGTTTCCAACAACACTCAAAGCTAAGCCTCTTTTTCAACCAACCCACACTCCACCACCCATCCTCCGTGTATCATATCTTTGGAACTTCAACTTGGTATAAATAGATCTGAAATCTAATCAATCCCCTAAAAATTTTCCTAATCCTTTGGAAGATAAGAATGTAAATTTAGACCGTTTAATGTCATATTCCCGACATTTATCAGCAGACCAGTTATAGGCATGAGTTGTGTTCTGAGAAAAAGTGCTCAACAGGACAATTTACAATGGCAAGAACTATCGTACATATCATATTTTATGTCAAATTCTTTAATGGTAAGATCCCTATGGGATGCATATCACAGAATATAATAATATATGACATATCATGCAACTAATCTTTTCAAGGTGATCAAGCCAACAACTGACACATGAAAAACTTGAAACCAAACATTATTAATCAAATTCAGAACAAGCTTAACTAGCAAATAAAACATAATGAGCACAAAGACATGAAAAATTAGGGGATCAAAAGAATAACGTGAACATGAAATGATGAGTGAAAAAATTAGAACTTCCACCTAACCAACAACCATGAACATTATCCCCCTATCATTACCAAAATACACACCAAAAATATAGTCTATCAAAGGTAGTCTACACTAATTTACCACAATTCATAATTGACGAGAAAAATATGCATAATTGACTTTTTCTTTATAAGACTACATACCACAATTACAAATGATCCCATGTCCACACTAGGAGTGTAGGTTGCCAGATTCTTCCCACGAATATGAATGGCTATTGTTGATGCCAGTCTTCCGAGTATCTTATCAGTTGCATCAACAATATACCATGTTTTTTCTGTGTTTATATGATCCGCAGCTTTAGGATACCATGTTTTATTCCAAATGTCCTGAAAATTGACAAGGGGAAAAACAATATTTAAACATTTTCAACCAACTACTAAATAAGATCAGCAGAGATGTTGAGGCTTATGTGAAAACTAGGGAAGCAAATATGCCCAGTTTAAGAATTTATTCTCAAATGAAATTGCAACTATTATAATCATTACTCATGTACCCTCATCAGCTTACTCAACTATTTTTCTCTCATTTTAGCTATGCAAGATTAGCCTCAGCATATTACATTTCACACAGCATGAATTTCCTGTACAACCATTATTAATTAATCCTAATCTGTTTGGTTTGAAGAAAATTAAGGACAGGCAATTGAAATTTTGGGCCTGTCTTGTATTGGTTCCACAAAATGAAAATCTCAGTCCAACAGAGTCATCTGTTTCCTTGCAGCCTAAATATAAAAATGTAAGTATCCTAAACTTTTATTTCTTTTTTTCCAAAATTTTCTCTGCATAGCTATCTGTTTGGTGGGTGGGAGAATGAAGGAAACGAAAAGAAAATAAAAGTTGAGTTTATGGTTGTCACTCTTTTGCTCTCCACACATGAATTTAAAAAAAATAAATAAAAATAAAAAATAAAAAATAAATAGAAATGAAAATAAATAAACAGCTCAACTCAATTCAACCAAATCAAAGAGTTTTGTTTTTCTTTTATAAGGTCTCAAACTCTCAAATAATGAAAAAAATTAGAAGTTTAAATAAATCATTCCTTTGCTATTCCAGCATTTTCCCATCAACCAAACAAATCATACAGAATCAACACCACACATAGACTTCGTGTCTTCAAAATCTAAATAATTAAAAGAACTATAAATAACGAAAACATCAAAGCCCTTCGTTTTTCCCACATTTTCTCAGCAACCAAATTAAGTACAGACAAAACGCATAGGATGATAACCCATGTGATAATTTTTGCTTCTTCACTTCTCAAACAAAAACTCCCACAATCAAAACCCTTGACCCCCTCCTCATTTCCCCCGTTTTCTCATCAACAAAACAAACCCACCAAGAGGGGGAAAAACAATAGAGAGAGAGAGAGAGAGAATCGCACAGGGCCAGAAACTTCGGACTGTTCGAACATCCAGCGCTGGTCCAAGGGCACAACTGCTGCCTTGTCCTGGCAATTCACACGAAAACTCTGCCTAGGAAAGGAGGGCTTCGGGTTTGCTGCTGAGATTGAGAACCCAAGAAACGGCGTTGTTTTCTTCAGAGACCCAAAAGAGGGTTTCGGAGACGGAGATGGGAGCATCACCGATGATGAAGCAAAGGTTATCGCCATTGTTGAGCTCTCTGCAACTCCTGCCAATGCTCGAATTGGGGTTGAGTAGTATTGATATCTGGATAAGATGACAGTGGCCTGTAATTCTATGCCGTAAAAATAAATAAATAAATAAATAAATAAATCCTTTTTCCTCATAATGCGTCAAAATTATTTGGGAAAATATATAGGGAAAACTCTGTTTTGGCCCGCCCATTTGGGCCTAATAGCTTTTTCATAACCCAAC
>JAJJMF010027610.1:2262-17332 GCA_022058775.1 Vitis hybrid cultivar
CCTTCAACAACCCAGCTCTTACTGTAAATTCCCAGAAAATGGAGCCCTTTTTTTCGCTCCAAGGCCCATATTGCGGAATTTTCTGTGCAGTTGTGGGGCCTCTTTAGATTCTAATCGCCACTATATCAATCGTAGTGAGTATTTTTTTTTTCTTTAAAGGTGGATGAATGGTGTGGTTTTATTTTTATTCTTATTCCATTTTTTTTACTACATATTCACAATGTAGGCTCTTCTTATTTTAAGTGTATCTTATGAAACATATACGATGCATCATCCAATGCTCGATAAAATGATATATACACTTTTAGCTATTTTTCATAAATTTTAGCAAAAGTATTTTGTTAAAGGAAATATATACATTTAGTTACCATTTCAACACCTCTATTCCCTTTTTACATGTAGAGCTATAAAACAAATCTCCAAATTTATTTATCTCTTTTATAAAATGGAAAGAAGACTTTGAAATTTTTGAAAACATTTATGGTATTTTCTATTATATTTTATTAATTCTCCTCACATTTTTCATGACAAATTTCTATCCAATTTAATGATTTTGAACTTGCTTAAAAAAAAAATCAATCAATAATCATACATTAATTATGATTTATCTTACACCCGCATCACCGGTGAGCCCAAAACCTTCTGTGCTGAATCATGCATGAAGGCCCAATTTTGAAACCCAACCCAGGTCATAACCTTGCAAGGGTGTAGAGGATACTGTAGAACTCTTGATATTTGTTATCATGAAAATGATTTATCTTGTAAGCGATATCATGGTTATTGGCCCCATTACTATCTTATCCTTATTGAGGGACTTGGTCTCTCGGGTGTGGAAGAAGAAAATTAATTCTTTTATACAAAGTCAATCCAATATTTAATATGATTGTGGTCTGACATGGTATCAAGCAAAGACTGAATTGGAGAATAGAAGAGAACAAGAGATGATACTTTTCACATTTACTAATAAAATTAAGTCTTTTGATACAAAGTCAATCCAACATTTAATATGACTGACTTGACATGGTATCAAGCAAAGACTGAATCGGGGAATAGAAGAGGACATGTACCAACTCTAACTCTATATTCTAATCCAAAATTTAAATTTTTCATGGACCCATGTATTTATGGTGATTGTCTATGCGCCTAGGTAGAAGTAGCAAAAGACGTAACCTTATTAGTAAATGTGATTTTTTTTGTGATTTCTCAAAAAAAAAAAAAAAATCATTGTGATGTAACTTTTAGGCTATATATATGTAGTACAAAAAAGTACTAAGAAAAGAAAACAAAACTAAGTGAAATGATTTTTTGGTGTTTGGTTTACCACAAAAAATATAAAATAAAATAAATTATAATTAAATTTATTTAAAAATTTATACATTTTTTTTATCATTGGAGATTTATATCCTTAAAAGTTAAATGAATTGGAATTGTAGGATAGAACCCTTAAAAGTAAGAAATAGTGTAACAAAGTTAGTTTCCACTATATCCTTATTTGCATATTTTGGTTTGCACCACTTGAATTGCACATGACTTGAGTAAATTATAAGTTGGATAGAAAATCTAAGTCATGGATTGAGTTTGGAGATAAACTTTTTGTATCTTATCAACTCCCTCGTGTATATTTTGTAATATCTTCATACTTGCTTGGAGGTAGTTGTACTTGAAATCTATTGAAAAACACCTTTATATATTACTTAACGGATGATAGTGGGAGTTTTTGTCTCTGTTCCTCATATCATTCAAAAAATCCTTTTGATTTGGGGATAGAGTGGTTTCATGACTCTTTGTAACTTTTCTCAACTTTTTATGCGTTTGATGAGCTAAGTAAAACCTTTATCCTAATATTACAATTATCTGTATTGAGTCGAGGAACTTGAAAAGGATACATTGCATTTGTCATGCATCTTTTTGTATGACTCTCATACAAATTTATTGGATATACAAAAATTTTGATACCAATTTGTTTCAGTAATAGGGTTGATAAAGAAACATAAACATCTACAAAGAAGATAAAATTTGAAAAAAAAATGAAATATTTATTGTACTCCACCACTCTGTCTTGTTCAAATATTACATAATCTCTTATTTATAGATACTCAATAAAATTGAAACTCCTACTAATAAAGTATAAAAACCTTTAATGTCTTGAAAACTCAAAAATAGAAATTAAAGTAATCACTCAAAATAAATATTTTTCCTTGACTCTTAGAGATTAAATCTAATTCTAATATTTAAAAAGTTTATAAATCAAGTTTAAATTTTCAACAAATATAGAATTATAATTAGAAAAACATTGAAAAATAATCATAGAAATTTAGACAATTACAACTTAAATAGAGAAATTATGAAATTGTTAAATGTCAGATGTCCAAATTATCTTATATCCAAATGCATGAAAATGTTCATGCATTTCTGTGCTAGGAAGGCTATAGTTGAAGTGCTGGTATAAAAATTCTTTTTGCAATTTTCTTTTTAAGAAAAGAATACACAAAATATCTATTATTTACAAATATGAATCAAAATCCAATAAAATTTTAAATGTGATAAACACTTTAAAAAAAAGCTTACACATTTTAAATTACTAAAATACAATTTTTTTTTTTAATTCTTATATTTACATTAACTGAATTTTTAATTTATAGATATTTCTTGTCTTTTTTCTGGGTCATTGACAATGTGACTTTTCCTTGATAAGGTACCAAGACATGATAAAAAAAATGTATTAAAAATGATGGAAGAAAAAGTGGTCACTGTGATGGATACGACACAAACTTTGAATTAATCAAAGAGGCAATGTATGACCTTAAATATGATAGATACAATCCTTGAAACAGTTGCAACCATCCAAAGCTGACTTTAGTGGATAGGTTGATTATAACTATGGTCTTTCTATCATAAATGATAGCCTCATTATAAAATTTTCAAATATTTTAAAAAATTTATTTATTTTGAAGTGGTATGCTAAAATTTATTGATATATTATTATTTTTTTCGTAATTTTTTTATAAGACTGTGAAACATGACTTGTATAGCCTTTTGTGGGATATTATAAAGATTTTTTTCATAATTAAACAAAGTCATGCTCAAAGGGACAAGTGGATAGGCCACAAAGTCAAAGTTACGGACCAAAATGATAGATTGACTCATTTTTCTTTCCAAAAAAAATTAAAGAGATTATAACTTAAGTCTTTTTCATTAGAAGATAATTTTAAAAAGCATCGTTAATGATGAGATTTTTCTTGATATATAGTAGCAACCCAATAAATAGTTATGAAAATTTAGATTAGGTTTATTCTTATTAAACCAAGTGTTTGGTAATGTATATTATCATGCTAAATTATTAGCTTATAAAATGGTATCAAAATTTTGGACTTAAAAGATGTCAAGTGATTAAATTTTATGGATGTTTTTTTTTTATTTTTTTATTTAAGCTATTAATGAGGTGAAGTGTTGAAGCATTGGAATTTTCAATGATCGAGTTTAAAATAATATTAATTCATAATCAAGTAGTAACCACCAGGTTTCCACCTATTTAAGCCCAAAATGGTCAAAAAAAGGCCACCCAAACCAAAATGGACTGGTTAGCAATTGAACCATTTGTCCAATCTAATTTTGAAAATATCGCTAAAATTAAAGGAGGGATTGACTATCACTATCATCCACTTGGCTTCTTTTTGAATTATCTTCTATATATTTCTCTACAACGAAAGGATTGAGGACAACCTAAAAAGAGATAATAGGTAAAATCCTACTTCATGACTAATAATGCCACTATTCCTAGTGTTTATTCCTAATGCCTTCTTTCTTTTTCCCCTGTGGTTGATTTATGTAGTTTGAATGTTTTGATCCATAGCAATCATCTGAGCATATTTGCCATTTGGTGAGATGGTCACAATAATGTTTTCTTGATATGTCTTCAAGTATGTTGTTCACTTAACATTTTTTATCTTATTAAACTAATGAGTAGTTAAATTAAATATGTTATTTATTGTCTAATATCATGATGCCACTGCTTATTGAATTTTGTCACTATTTTTATTGTTGTGATGGAACTTATTGTTACTTTTTTCTACAGGTGTTCCCGGATGGAGAAATTTTCAATTCTTAGTTTCCTTTCAATCATTCTATGTTTAACAACAAGAGAATTCACTTGTAAAGGTGAAATTCTTTTGGGAAATTGCTTAAGGGCAAATAGAGATGCTCTTATTGACTTCAAAAGTGGTCTCAAAGGTTCTAGCGATCGGCTTTCATCATGGAGCGGAGGCAATTGGTTGCAAAAATAATACAGGAGCTATTATTTCAATAGATCTTCATAGCTCGTATGCTCACAAGGATGCATATAAAAAATGGAGCCCTATGAACTTGAATGGGGAGATTAGACCTTCATTGATCTCCAACAGGAAGGCCCTGAAGTCCATCTGTGATTTTGTGAGGACGTCTTCTTTCTTCTTCTTCATTGTGGGTATAGAGTCATAGGTCTTAGAAAAACTTTTATCTTGAAAAGAATCTTCATTTTTTTCTAGAGTTTTCTTAGTTTTCATTGTTGTTGGATGTTCTTTTGTTATGATTTGAAAGAAGAAATGTTCGATAACTCAAAGGATTCAATCGAGTCAACTCAGAATCTTGACTGAGCTGATGACCGAGTTTAACCAATTCTTGGCTGACTTTTGAGTTGAAAATGGGACTCGACTTGGAAAGGTCCAAGGCAGATACAACTCAAAGAAGTCGTATTGGACTTGGCCGATACTTTGAGACCTAGCGCCCACTCCTTCGTTTCCGGTCACTACCATAGTTGTCGTCAATTTCCACTCGTCTGCATCCTTGAATGAGGACACTTCACTTGATTACTAGTACCACATGGAGATTGTCGATAGTGGAGCTCTTGATGATGCTTGCCTTTGATACAAATCCTCTATAGCTTTCCTACATGTTGTTCTCAACCAAATCCAAAATTCTCATAAGGTGAATTCAAAACCCTAGATTATGCTCCTTGTTTGTGAATTCAAGATTATTTTTAGGTTTCTATAGATTTAGGACTGTTGAATGCAAATCTTTGGTTTTTGGTAAAGTAATTAAAAACCTCTTAAGGAGTGATGGTTTCAAGCAATCACATTTCAGATTCCAAACTGTATTAAATAATCATGTTTCTTAGGGCTTCTCCTTGGTCTGCAATTGTCATGTTGGATGTTGATACAATAAAGTCTAGGGAGTTGACATTTTTAGGTTCAATTAATCCTACCATTAGTATGTGTTTATCCAACACCTGATTTTATTGGATGGACATACTTGAAGACAGCAAGCCTAGATGACTTATCCTATATTTCTATTTATGAAAAAAAAATTAAGCTAATGAATATTCTTCTCTACTGTTCACCTTGAGAACAATCAATCGTTTGCTCAGTTGTCATATTGATCAATTCTATAAGTTTTTAAAACTTGGATATCAATTCTAAAAGTTCTTAGTAGTTTTAAGGGTCTCTAACATACTACAGGGACTAGGGGCTGCACTAATCTTATTTTGCCATTTATCTCCATTGAAAAAAAAAATCATAAACAAATCATTGATGAAGTTTTGAAAAAGATTCTATGCATGTAACCAAATAGGTTGAGTTTAAATGTTGTAATAATTAAGAAATGCCTGTGGGACATCTTTCCTTGCATAGGAAAATAGACCCCTTTTTTCATGTGTTGTTCAATGTTTTTTTTTTCTTTATTTCCTATTTACCACATTTTCTTTGGTTTTTTTTTTTTTTTTATATAACTAGATATTTTGGTTTGAATTTTTTCAATAATCTCTCCATAACAAAATCCAAATCATGTCAAATTATGGTTATGATTGGAAAACATACCAAATAATGCTCAATCAGTCCTAAAATTAAACATGATTGTAAGAATAACAACTAATGAATTATAGTCTTTTTCGTATTCTCCATATAATAGATTAGGTGCATTTAGCAATGATGTTTTATGGAATGTAGGATTAATTATTGAGACAAAACAGTTGCCAATAAGTTTATAGATGTTCTAATAGAAATAGTTATATTGTGCCTAAAAGATTGGATCTTTATGTGTTTCTTCATTCTTGCCTTTGTTTTCTATGTTTAATATTGCTTATTGTTGAATGATGAAGAATTCATGTGTGTATTTTCTCTATAATTTGATTTTTTTGTTAACTTATTTTATTCTATTTTTTCTATTTTTTTCCTTACAGTTTGACTATGAGTTCTTGGTGAGGGAAGCTATAGAACATGGCTTTAGTGATTTGCCCTTTGATTTTTCTAGCTTTGGTTGTTACCTATAGTTTGTATGATTCTACAAAAGAAGATAAAATCCTAAATTTAACATTATACAAAATTTCTATTCTCTTCCCTCCATTATCTAGCATCAATTTTCCACCTACTTTGAACTTCATAATCTTGTAGCCTATAGGTCTATTTGGCCTCTATAAATTTTCTTCTTTTTAGATCAATTTCTATAAATATTCTTTAACTTATTAACTTATTAACTTATTATTGTTTATTTCAACATAAATTTTCATCATTTTATTATCTATAATTACTATTCGAATTGAAAGTGCACGTTTTTACTGGAACATATTGTTAAGGTCTATTGGTCTTGTTTTGTATCATAAACTTCTAAAGAATGGCATTTCTTGTATTAAATCTCATGTTCGCATCCGTTTGGTATCATGCCTAATCATATTCAATATATTTTAGATTCTAAACCAAGTGAAGTTGAAGGAGTTAACTCAAAATTTTTATATGGCTTCCTTTTATCCTCTTAATATTGATAGATGTACGTAAGAAAGTCCGAATCATAATGTATAGAAGGTCTTATCTAATGGAGAAATAAGACTACTTGATTAACAAAAACACCAAAGAAGGAGGAGAGGGTGAATATATAAAAACTTGTCAAAATTGATTTAATAAAGCAATAAACATGCAACTATGAAAACAAGTAAATATAGAATAGAGGGAAAAGGGATGTAAATGCTTTTATAATGGTTCAACAACCCCACCTATGTCCACTCTCCTCAATCTCCTTTCTGAACGAGGGTTCCACTAATCAAGGCCTCAAATCAACCCTTCAATCTTATACACTTGGATTCATGGCTCTGATTGGCACTACAATCCCTTCAAGTTCTTCACCAACTTAAAGTCTTAAACACTCAAATTTGAACAAAGATGTGAGATTTTAATGCACTCAATCCTAGTACAAGTATGAGTCAATACACAGAAGTAACTAGGATGATATCAAATGCGTGTACTAAAATATTTGTATTTAAAGGAGTTAATACACTTAAATAGATAGCTTTGAGTGAGAGAAAATGAATGGTAAACAATTAAATATAGTTGTTCTATAATCAATAAATGCAAGAGAGCTCTTTTATTTATAAAAAAACCTCTCAAGCACCTAAAACTAAGCAAAAAAAAAAAACCTTTACCCAGTTGACCTTTGATTGAATTGATTGGGTAGCCTATGGGGCATTTAATGCTCTACAGGTGATCCTTGGTGTTTTTAAGGCTTGATTTGACTTTGATCGGTCCTCAATTGGGAAAGCCTAATGGTTGAACCAATTCCCCAACTAGTTCAACCAATTTAGGATTTAGGCAAAAATCAACATAAAAAGCTTCCTATTTCAATTTTATTTTTTCCAGTATCTTGAGCATTTTAGTTAAAAACATTTATAGGATAATTTTGAAAGAACTAAGCCTAAGGTTTTGAGGTAAAATGCATGTTCATCCACTATTAAGAACTTAAGGTCACTTTTAAGCTAACACGGTCTGAATGGATGTGTGGACTCGCATTTTTCACATGCGTCCCCACTCAATGGGCGAGACTCGTTTTTATTAGTGAAAAATTAGTTTTGGAAAAGTTGGAGTCACCACTTATTTTAATTTATTTAAAAGAGAAAATAAAATATGAAATAAAACTCTAAAGAAGTGACTCCATAGTTTTTGGAAAAGTGTGTCTTTGAAAACCCAAGTCTAGGTCCGGGGATCAGGTTACTTATTAGGAAGGTACCTCAAAGAGGTAGCACCCTTCTAAGCTCTACAAAGGTCTCTACTGACTAAGTTGAGGGGAATGTGGCAATTAATTAATTGATTGAAGGTACCTATGTAGATTAAGGTAATTTCAAGATTAACATGCCAAGCTAGAAAGTCAAATCATGATCATAAAGGAGAGTCAAAGTGTGTACATGGACTGCATCTTAAGTGTTATCACAAAAAAAAATCAAAAATCAAAGTTAGTTCAAATAGTATATCACCCAGCATGCGCTTTATCAGAAATAAGCGAACAATGAAACAAATATCAAGACACCCAAGCACTATCAAACATAGATGTAGTTCATAGTGACAAGCATATTTACATAATTTAGAAAGTGGGTGATAGAGAACGTACCTGGATAGCAAGTTGAGCGCTAAAATGGGAAATGAGGTTAGCTCAACAATAGGTATAAACAATTCTCATATATATCATAGAGAACAATTAAAATTAGTCAAATATCAAACAATCCCCTCATTTGAATCAATATCATAGAAGATATCAAGAATGTCGGACCCCCCCCCCACCAAGGTCCAAATTACTTTTGCATGAATTGGTTCAATGAATTCCATTATTTGAAACCATGAAGTTTGTTCATGCTTGTTGAAAAAAAATAGAAAATAATGAAAATGCGTGCCAAAAGGAAAATGGCAGCAAAGAGATTGTTAAAAATTTGGATTTTATGCCTAGGAAGAATCTAGATATGGGTTTTTAAAATTGGAAATTTTCAGTTGAAAATGGATTTGAAAAATCAATTCAAAACCATAAATTCTTAAAAAAAAAAAAAAACGTGGAAGACGTGTGCACTAAGGTGGCCATGCTAGGGTAAAACTTGGGATCGAATTTGAGACTGTACTACTGGTGATTGCAACTATTGCTAGATCCTTGTTGCTTGAGTATTGTAGACCCGAATTGAGAAGGTAACTAATGATGTGACTAGAAGCGGATGTCTCCTTGATCTACTACCTGAATTGAGAATGGGACTTCTCTTATCATTCATCAACATGTGCAGACTAAGATTGGTTACTTCCAAAGGAATTTTCAGTTTAGTATGGTTGGGATCCTCTATGCCACCCATTTAGATAATTCTCTACGTGGGCCATCATTTAGTTGCTCTTTCAGAGGAAGAACATTGGTAGGAGTGCTAGAAACTACAGCTTTCCAATCTCTAATTCAGGCCTAGTTCGAACGTAATGCTGGTCTTCAAGAAACATAATAGTTGACACATCTCCATTGGCTCCTATTGCAAGGCTCTGTTGTTGATGCACTTGTATTCAAATCAATAACACGTGGGGATAGACACTGGTTCTTAAGCAACCAAACTTTAGCTCTGTGGGCTAGGGAATGAGCACTTTTGCTGCCGCCTTATTCCGAGGTGATCAAATCCCTCTTCAAGCTAGACTTATGCACGTACTCAAGGTTGAACATGACTCGCATGGGATTGTCATTTAGCCTGTAAAAGGTAACCATGCTGGGGTAGAACTTAGGAGTGAGGCAGTTTCTATAAAAAGGGGTTCGCATACTGGGTTTGAAGAGTTTGGTTGCAACTCGATCGTGAATGAGTCTTCTTCTGTAGAACCACTTGTTCAAGAACTCAAATTGGTGACCAGCTTTGGAGAATTTCTCTCGTCTCAGATAGACCTATTCCTGGAAAACCATCTCGCTGACACTATCTGGAGTCTGCATAGAGATTGAAAATCACATCAATACCCTCCATTGGATAAGAATCAGAAACTTTAACTCGTTACCATAAGCATCTGTAAACCCAAAGGTATTGGAGAACTTCAGGACAGCTCTAAGAACAATACATTAGGATCTAAAGGCGGATAACAATTGACATTTGCCTTCCTTGGATCCATGTGCCTTAAAGAAAGTCAATGGGCAATCTGGATTCTCTTTATATCTTGCTCTGATGGTGATTAAAATTCTGATGATGAGTGCATGTATCATTGACAGGTGTCATGGCGCAACAGTGGGTGAACTCAATCCTCCTACAAATCTGATTCAGTATTTTTTCGACATGGCCGTGTGTATTTCTTCAATGGAATGTATTGATTCTTCAATGGAGTTGATGGTAGTTTGCGTGCTAATAATCCTTAGTAGCTCATGTTGATTTTCCTTGATGATGGATGTTGATTGTGCGTACTTAGATGAAGATGTAGGAGACATGGATGATGTATTGGAGGTTTATTGTTGATGTGTACATGACTATGGATATGCAGATACTGTGATACACGGGACAAGTATGGTGTGCAGATAACGCGATGCATGTGTGAAGCTGATGTTAGTGCGTTGTCCACAAATGAGGGATCCGATTGGTGGTCTTCTTCAGAAAGCCTTGATGATCCTTCCCCTTTACTAAAGATGCACATTCAAAATCCCTGATGATTCTGGCTAGCACATGGTGGTGTCCCCGAACCAGTGTGTGGTGGTGTGTCTGTTCCACTGTTTGGAGAGTGAGAAAGTTGAAGGAAGTTAGGAGAAATGGTGATGAATTGATGTGATACTGAATATGGAACGCAATTGAAGAAACGTCTCGGAACGAGATGCATTATGGTGGCGATGCTCTGAGGCGCAACAAATGAAGATGTCAAGATGTCGTGCGTTCAGAGGATTCAGAATGGTGGAGATAAAAAATGCGTTGATGGTGTGACTGGTGCATGGTAACCTTGGAATTCCTCAAAGGTGCGACTGTGTTGCTCCTCTCTCATTATGTGCAAGTAGGGTGATCATTCCATGGAGAAAAGACGGTTGTGTCTTCTTACTTTTTGGACTCCACGACTGCTTGTGTGTGGTGACGTCCGAAGTCTCCAATGATGTAGCTATGGTACGTGGTGGAGAGAGATTTTCGAGGAAGAATCTTGAGATGGGTTTGTAGCTTAGCATTCACTGTAACAGTAGCATTAGTCGGAACAATCCAAGGGGTTGTGGTCCATGGTTCTATCAATCAAGTGCTCCCAAACTTCAATATGATGAGAATAATATTCAGATGTGTTAAACTTGATGCTTTAATAGCAAATAGTGAGTAGAGGAGACTCTTTCATGTTTTAAAGATAGTATGCCAGCGTATTTCTCTTCTTCTAGAGCACCCATGGTCATCAGAGGTCAATCATGCCATCTTCCACTAAAATAGCAGTTGCCCCTATATTGTGATCGTTGCACAATCACTAAACAAACTGTAGCCTATAGCAGGTGTGCTTGAAGCGGCCAATGATTGAGCCTTACAACATGCTGGTTTGGGGCGGTAGAACACTCCCCATTAATTCCTTAATCATGAGCATTGGAACTTTGAGTACAAAATTTCCAAAGATGCTGCACTTTCTCTAAAGTCCTTTACATGTTCAGAGAAATGATGATTTGATTTCCTATCTCCATGGAAACATTTTCTCTTCAGCCTGATTGTGACGCATGCATGTGTGGGGGGCGCACCGAAAGATAACCATGCATGCAGAATCTGCATGTACGTGGGGCTATTATTGAGTTTGCTATCATTATTGATAGGCCTACTTGCCCAGTTTCTAACAAAATTGTTTTGTATTGTCATACCATATCTTCTTACATAGCACTATAATTATGTCGTGTCATCAGAAAATGAACCTGAAGCTTCATATGATTTTATAAGAACCACGACTTTGCAAGAACAATGAAGTTTCCATGCACATTATTCCTAGGTTTCTTGGAGTTCATTCTCCTTTATCCAGTATAGGAAGAGTGTAAATAATTTCTATTTTTGTTTTTAGGAAGAGTCCTATTAGGACTTATTTTTATTTTATTTTATTCTATTAGTCTTATATTTTTGGGAAGAGTCTTATTGGGAGTTATTTTTATTTTATTTTATTTTATTTTATTCTATTAGTCTTATATTTTTGGGAAGATTCTTATTGGGATTGTGCTAGTGGAGTCCCATTCCACTTTTAAGTAGATTTCCTTTCCACTTTGGGTCATGTTCTAATTACAAGTAGATTCCCATTGGGACTGTGTTAGTGGCTTATAAAAGCAGGCCATCCCTCACTTTCTATATATGAATACCAAATTTTCAAAAAAAATTTCAGAGAGTTTTTCAGGGAATAATTTCATACATCTATCTGGAGGAATTTTTTCTAAACTCAAACTGTACACATCTCGCTTATAGAGTGCACCTAATGCGAGATTTGGTTGTTGAATCCTGGAGGTAGACCATTGGCACCCTAGTGCACCGAGTTCATCTTCGAGGATGGTGGATCTATTTCAAGGACAGTGTTTGTCACACCTCAACCGATATGTTTTTTTCTTCTTATTCATTATGTTCTTTGTTTGTGTCTTTTGGGCTAGTCTTTTGTTTCCATACCCTTAAATTCCAACAATCTTGAAATAAATCCAAATGGAAGCTTCCCTAGTTCACACTCGTCCTGACACCTCTAAAATTGATCCCTTTAATGGGACATTCTGTAAGAGATAGCAAGAAAGGATTTTTTTTTGCTATTGATGTAGTGAACATGGGACACATTTTGACTGACCCAAAACCAAAAGATGGTTTTCATCTGTTACCAACCTGGGAAACTGGAAATAAACAAGTTAGGCATGCTATTCTGAGTACCTTTTCCAATGAACTTTTTGATATTTATTGTCATCTTAAAGTTGCAAAATAAATTTGGGATGCAATGTTGGTAAGTTCAGGAGCACCCTTGAACTTGTGGGGGGAAGCTATCCTATCTGCATGTCATATTCAAAACATAATACCTTACAAGAAAACTGGTAAAACACCTTATGAGTTGTGGAAGGCTTATGCATCTTGTTAGCCCAAGGGTTCTCCTAATCGGGTTTTGATGATAACAAACCATGGTTAAGTGACTAATTGGTTTAATGTTTAAGAATCTCAGGTATAAACTCGAAAATTCATTAAAAGACCAAATGGATACAAGATCGAGACGCTCGGAAGACTTGTGATCATAGGAAACTAATGTAAGATGAATGCATGAGTGCACTTAGGATTTTCATACGTTTCATGCACCTTAGAAAACTCGGCTTATTCTTTAAAATGTCGATTTCATTAAAACCCGAGTTTTTAACTAATTTACCTTAGGAAAAATGTTTCAAAATTGGCTTAATAATTTACCTAAAGACCTTGCCTAAGTGTTAGAAAAGAAATGAATCAAAAAATAGGTTTTTCGGGGCCAAAAAGGCTCAACCGATCGAGGCTATGGCCAACCGGTTGAGGAACCGATCGACCGGTTTAGGTTGTTCGGTCGAGGATCAGTTGAGGAAGGTCAAAAACCTTCTCTCTCTCCTAGTAGCCTTCTCTTCCCGGTCAAGGTGATTCCTTTACCGGTCGAGGACCGGTTGAGGCAACGGTAACCTGTCATGCATTAAATGCTCCAACGGCTAGTGAACCGGTCGACCCCTAGCTCGACCGGATGAAGTTGCCTGCTTTTTTTGACTCCCGAGCTTAGAAACTTATAAATTGAGAGCTCCACTTCATTTATTGATAAGAGAACACTTGCATTCAAAGCCCACCTACCTATTCTTGATCAAAAAGCTCTCATTTCTCTCATAGTGCATTAAATCATCACTTGCATATCCTTTAGTGCACTCTTGTTTGTCATCCTAGCTTTGTCTTGTATTTGAGCCATCTTTAAGCTAGGTTGAGTGATTATATCTTGTAACAATCTGAGTGTTAAAGCCTTCAAGAGGGTTGAATCTTGAAAAGGTTGTGTAAGAGCCCATTGGAGCCGGAATCCAAGTGTAAAAAGATTGGAAGCTTGGTTGAAGCTTCACGTTAGTGGAACTCTCACTCGGTTAGGAGGTTGAGGAGAGTGGACGTAGGCAAGGAAGTGTCGAACCACTATAAACCCGAGTTTGAATTCTTTAAACTCTATCTATTTACTTTGCTTTTATTTTGTTTAAATTTGTTGTGATTGAAAAGATTTTAAAAACCCAATTCACCCCCCCCCCCCCTCCCCCTTTTGGGTGTTTTTCTTAACTAAGCATAGCCTTTGTTTTCTCAATTGGTATCAGAGTTAGACCTCTTCTTTTAAGACTTAATTGTCTAAGAGGAAATGGCTATTCCATCAAGCTCATCCCAAACTGAAATTTTTTCAAAACATAGAGCTCCATTCTTTACGGGAACCGACTATCCCTATTGGAAAACTAGAATGACTTGGTATTTGCAATCTATTGATTTAGATGTATGGGATGTCATTGAAGATGGCCTAACTTTTCCCACTAAACTAGTGGATGAAGTTTTGGTTCCAAAACCCAAGCAAGAATGGAATGAGCTTGATAGAAGAAACTTTCACTTAAATGCTAAAGTCATTTTTACTTTGCAATGTGCTATGGATAGAAATGAATACAATAGAATATGTTAATGCAAATCGGCTAAAGAAATTTGGAGGTTGCTTGAAATAACTCACGAAGGAACTAATCAAGTGAAAGAGTTAAAAATTAATTTACTTGTTCATAATTATGAATTGTTTTCAATGAAAGAAACTGAGACTATTGTTGAAATGATTACTAGGTTCACCGACATTGTTAATGGTCTTGAAGCTTTGGGAAAAACCTACAAGGAATTCGAGAAGGTGATGAAGATATTGAGGTCTCTCCCATCAAAGTGGCATACCAAGGTCACCGCAATTCAAGAAGCAAAAGACTTGACTAAGCTACCTATGGAAGAGCTCATAGGGTCATTAATGACATATGAGATCAATTTGACAAAGAAGCTACAAGAGGGTGAAGACAAAAAGAAGAAGAGCATAACCCTTAAAGCTACAACCAAGGAAGAAGAAGATGTTGAAGAAGAAAAGCCAAGTGATGAAGATGATGATCTAGCCCTCATCACAAGAAAACTCAATAAATACATGAGAGGTGAAAGGTTTAGATGAAGGAAATTCACCACTAGAAGGGATCCTTCTAAAAAGGAATCTTCATCCCATGGTGACAAGGAGAAATGGGAAGAGAAAAGAGAATTGACATGCTTCGAGTGTAAAAAACTGGGACGCATCAAATATGATTGTCCTCTCTACAAGAGTGAAGCCAAGAGAAGAATGAA
>JAJJMF010027619.1:13584-49811 GCA_022058775.1 Vitis hybrid cultivar
CAGAGATATGGGTTGCAGTTTGGTTTTGACTCTGTATATGTTTTTTTTCCACTAATATGAACCCATTTCTCTTTCCATCGTCGCCACTCTCTCAACTCCATTTTCATTCACCGGAATCTTGTTTCTGTCCCTGAAATATCAACTCCCCCTCTCGTTTCGCCGACATGATAGGACTGCGTTTCGGATCCCAGTCCGATAAAAATGGCTGAACACGCCAAAGGTTCGAGAGCCGCTTCTGAATCCTCGCTGGAAAAGATCACCGACGAGTTGCAAGGCCATGATTCGTCATCGTCCGACTCCATTTCCGATCCTGATAAAACAGCGTCGCCGTCGTCCGTCAAAGCCAAGGATTTTCGCCTCTTTGGACGGGAGAAACTGGTCCATATAGTTCTCGGCGGAGGAAGACACGCTGATGTATTTTTGTGAAGGGACAAGAAGATCTCGGCTGGAGTACTTGGCGGAGCTGTGCAGAGACGAGAGGACGCCAGCAAGTCTGCGCAGCAGGAACATGAAACTTATCTCTCTCATAAAACGCCACCAATGCTGACTTTAGTTTGCCTTTGATTTTGGGAGTGGCATTTAATGAGAGTGCCATTAAAAGTCTCAATTTCCAGTTTTTATCCTTAGTCAAATGTTTTTCTCTTTTTTTATCCATAAAAGCCAACCATCATTCCATGTTGTAATTTCCATCATCACCACCGACAAGACCAACCCACTACCAATCTCAAATTTTTTTCTTTTTTTTAATTCTTTCATATGTTGATGTCTTAATTTAATTTTTAAAATTCTGAATTCTTTTAAAATTAATTTTTCAAACTTCATTTTCTCAATTTAATATTTAATTCCCAATTTTCGAAATTCTAATTTTCTAACTTCCAAATTTAATTTTTAATTTCAAAAAATTTTAATATTCACATTCATTTATTTAATTCTCATTTTCTTTATTATTATTATCCTATTTATTTATTTATTTTTCAAAAATTCCACTTTCAAATAATTTTCAATAGTCCAATTTTCATAATTTAATTTTCATAGCTCCAAACTCTCAAATAATTTTCAACATTCCAATTTCTAAAATTTCAATTTTTACATTTATTTATTTAATAATTACTATTTTCATTATTATTATTATTTTATTTTTAAAATCCTATCTTTAAATAATTCATCAAAATTCCTATTTTCCAATTTTTGAATTTAATCTCCAATTTCCAAATTTTCAATTTTCACATGTATTTATTTATTTATTTATTTATTGTTATCATCATTTTATTTATTTCTTTTAAAAAATTCCACCTTCAAATAATTTCCAAGGTTCCAATTTTCATAATTTAATCTTCATAGTTCCAACTCTCAAATAATTTTAAAAATTTTAATTTCTTTCAATTTCAATTTCCAAAATTCCAATTCTTGAATTTAATTCCCAATACTTCAATTTTTAAATAACCTTCGCGATTCCATTTTTTTAAATAAATTTCGAAAATCCAATTTTCTCTCAAATAGTTTTAATTCTGTTCTGGTTTTCAAACAATCTTTTGCTCCTCTTAATTTTAATAAGCATGAATGAACTTTTCATAATTCTGGAGTAATAGAATCTGTGATATTAATTCATGCAAAATAATCGGGTTTTGGTGGGGGCCCCACATATGTGACTGATCGATCGATTGACAGATGGATCGATTTGATTATGATACATGATTTATTTATCCTGCTCTCCGACATGCATGCTATTATTTCTTAATTGTGCACTAACCTCTCTCTTGATAGCGCATGGTGGCTCGTCACCCAGGTACGCACCTACTTTCACTCTGGTAATTGTCCAAACATATTTTGATTCTCACGTGTGCATGATTTATTCTGGGTACTCATTGATCTACTCATCCACTGTCATGATTGCTTCATTTTATTAGTAGAGACCCGACTTTAGGGGCTTAGAGGGGTGCTACGGTTTTTCCCGTACCTTCCCAATAAGTAACCTGACCCCCGAACCCGATCCGGTTTTTTCACAGACCACCTTTTCCAAAATAAGGAGTCACACTTAGGGTTTTTCTTTCTTATTTTGTTTACCCTTTAAAAAAATAAAACAAAAATAAGTGGCGACTCCAAGTCAGTTTTCTTAATCAAATAAAATCAATTTTTCAAAATAAAAATCGAGCTCGCCATTGGGTGGAAAACGCATGAGCATGAAATGCGGGGTCCACACATACCTTTATCTTTTTATAATTTCATAACATAATGATGAAATTCTAAGTTTGCATTCCTTGTCTATAATGTTATAGGGAACACATGAATTGGTTGAAGTCTCAATACCCTCGACAATCTAAGAGACAAATTTGGTTACAAGAAGAACAAATGCGTTGTTTTACATATTGGCTTAAAGGAAATGTAATCTCTTAGTTTTCAGAAATTATTTTAATATGTTGAAAACATCACAAGTTTCCATTATGTTTTGATTACACACAAGTTGAAGAGGCTATCCATAACGGGCAAGATATTCCCAACACACTTTGGTGGTTAGCACATGGCCCCACTCACCAGGTGGTAAAATATCCTGGATATATTGTTAATGGGTGTTGTTACCATACTAAGGAATGCGATATGACATGCGTCACCCAAAATAGTGGTGTTAGCATTTTAGCAGGGACTATGCAAATTGCTAGTTCTAAGGATAAGAACCCAGTTTTTGGTGAACTTTGCTTTTATGGGGTCATTAATGAGATATGGGATCTTGATTACAACATGTTCACAATACCAATTTTCAAGTGTGATTCAGTTGACAAAAAGAATGGTATAAAAGTTGATGAATTCAGGTTCACATTAATTGACTTCTTCAAAATAGGTCACAAATTGGATCCATTTATTTTAGCATCACAAGCAAAGTAAGTCTTCTATGTTGAAGACCAACTTGATCCCAAATGGTCAATAGTTCTCTTAATTCCTCCAAAATATTTCAACAACATGGAAGGACTGGATGACTTCACCAATAATTGCATGGAACATCACCCCTTTATAAGTTCAATGCCAGAAGTTCAATCATTTGATGCTATGGATGAATCAGAGGCAATATCTATGAGGGAAGATTGTGAGGGCATATGGATTGAAAATAATTAAATAATATATTGTACCCTTGACATGAGATATAATAAGGCATTTCAGTTATTAGTTTTCATGAGTTGCACATTAGCTTAGCTTCTATATATTGCTCATGATATATATATATATATATTGATCATCCTAAATTTCTTTCATGCATCATAAACATATGTAATTAAAAGGTTCCACTTCAATCTTCATTTAACTATCTTTTTGCTGTCCATGGAACTAGATTTATATTATTTTTTATTATCATGTTTTGATTTTATGCTCACATAACTTGAAACTCTCATTCTTAAATTTCTTTTTCATTAAAACTATAAATCATAATTGAAACTATGCACTAATTTATTTTATTATTATCCTCACAAATAAATTCTTCATTATTGATAAGAAATAAAAAAACAAGACAAACTTTGAAAGAAAATTTCAAAAAATATATCTGTGAACGACCAATTTAATTATAGGAAATATATGCAAGGCTATACTAATCTTGCTTTCGAGTCATTTTATAGGTTTGTTGGTGAAATACTAGCTTGCATATTTACTTGATATCTTCCACACAAATATGGATCCAGAAGAAGAGGAAATGCCAAAAATAAAGCACAGAAGTAGTACATTGAAACTAGAGATTGCAAAAAATTGAAGTAAAGGGATAAAAATCAAGATTGAATACAATAGCCTTGGTAGTCACATTGGGGAAAATTCAGTTGAACTAAGTAGTTATCTTGGTACAATAACTAGAACCCATGTGATAATAATTATTGAGAGTTGGAGGAAAGTCCCTAAAGAGACTAAGGAGAAGTTATGGGATTTTATCACAGTAAGTCTATCTATAGCTTGATATATAATTATTGCATACATTCATTAACATGAGCTAACATGGTGTGGACCCCGCATTTCGACTCAATGTGTTTCCCACTTGAATGGCGAGCTCGATCTTTATTTAAAAAAAATGATTTAATTGTTGATTAAGAAAAATGACTTGGAGTCGCCACTTTTTTTTTGTTTTATTTTTAAAGGGTAAACAAAATAAGAAAGAAAAACCCTAAGTGTGACTCCTTATTTTGGAAAAGGTGATCTGCGAAAAACCGGATCGGGTTCGGGGGTTAGGTTACTTATCAGGAAGGTACGGTAAAAACCGTAGCACCCTTCTAAGTCCCTAAAAACGGGTCTCTACTAATAAAGTGAAACAATCATGGCAATTGATAAGGAAAATAATGAATATCCGAAACTGTCATGCACAAGGAGTATCAGAATATGTATAGAAAATAACCAGAATATGAGCGAATGCGTACCTGGGTAGCAAACGACAACGCGCTATCATGAAACATGGTTAGTGAACAATGAACAGATATAATTAAGCGCATATCAAGGAATAGAGTAAACCAATCATGAATGGCAAATAAATCAATCGATCAGTCAATCAATCATGGAGTCACCTATATGGGGCCCCCACCAAAGCCCGTTTTATCTTGCCAGAATCAATTCTGATAACTCCATTGTTCGGAATTACAGAATTTGATTCCTTGTTTATTTCAAAACATTTTAAAAACAGAGGAAGTATAAAAAAAAATGATTGCCAGAAATAAAAGTGGCAGCAAAGCTTTATTAAAAATGTGATTTTGGAACCTAAAGAAAATGCTCTAAGGATGAAGAAAAATGTGGAATGTCGGCGAAGGAGGATTCCGGATGTGAGATACCCGGAGAAGGTGGAACGTCCGCGGAGAAGGATTCCTGATGTGAGGCATCCGGAGAAGGTGGAATGTCGGCGGATAGGATTCCGGATGCGAGATATCCGGGTGGAATGGAGGCGGAGAAGGGTTCCGGGAGTGAGACACCCGGATGGAATGGCGGCGGAGAAGGATTCCGAGTGCGAGGCATCCGGGTGGAATGACGGTGGGAAAGGATTCCAGATGTGAGACATCCAGATGGAATGGGCTATGCCACGCGTAGCAAGGGGGACCTTTTGCGTGTCCAAGGGAGAGGGAGCCCCGCGACAATTTTTAGGGAGGATCCCACATACACATGGGTGAAAGTTTAGAGAGAGAAACGGGTTTGGTGGGTTATATGGATATGGAGGCTTGGGTGAGTGGCTTTAATGGGTATGCGAAAGAGTGAAGGATAACATGCACCCGTGGGACTCAATGTAAGTGGGGGAGTGGGATAGAGAATGAATGAGAGGAAAATGGGTATGACGACCTAGAGAGAGAGGTGGATAGATGAACGATGGGTATGTGGATGCTGATGAGGTGAGCTTTGCTGCCACGATAACTACTCCAGATTTTCTAGGATCTCCTTCAAGCAGGGATCAGAGAAACAACCCATTCCATGAACAGGCGCCAAAAACAGAGGAAGATGGAAAAAAAAACAGAACACCAAAGATAACGAATAAATAGATAAAACTGCGGAGACTTCACTTCATGAATCATTAGTGAGTCCTCCGAGCAGGTGGGAAAATCGTATCAAAAGCTACCCTGGGCATGATTCCCGGGCATTCTATAGTCACAATAGAGGCAAACCAAATTTATATTCACAATAGCAAGCACGAACACATGGTTATATCCCAACAAACCAACAAGTGGCCTTTAACATCCACCCCAAACAACTCACTGAGCATTCAAATGTCAATAAAAGATATAGAGGATTGATAAACCTGGAAATCCCTTTCTCTGCTGAATATTTGAGGCTTCCAGCTCATTGTTTCATATTTCGTGGGTGCTCTGCTAAAAAATCCTTCTCAAACGATCATGGAAAAAACCTCCCACTCTCTCTACAGCTTCTCCAATATCTCCTCTCTCCTCTTTTCTTTTTTCTTCTTCTTGAATTTGCCTTTTCAATGATCTCTGCTGCGGCCACCTTTTCTGTCTCGCCTTCCTGCAGCCACCTTTTCGGCCGCCACCTTTTCTGTCCCACTCCTCCTGCAGCTTCAAAAAGCGGGGTTGATTCCTTATGACCACTAAGGATGTGACACGTGGCCCCCTTGGATAGTGATACCTGGCTTAAAAATGTGATCTGCAAAATCAAATAGAGAAAAAGTGACCTATGCCTAAATGGGGGTCTACACATGGGTTGCTATTTTGTAGACAAGCTTTAATGTGAATCAAAAATCCATGAGGAGTTGTTTCATACTAATGGGCATCAGGTTTCGAACCTTTAAGTACAAGTTGATAAAGAAATATATATTGCCTTTCAACAATGACCCAGAAAAGCTGAAAAAGCCACCTTCTATCTACCCATTCATACAAGAGGAACATTAGAGATAGTTTGTTAAAGATAGACTTTCTGAACATTTTAATGTTAAACATTATTTTTATTGCATCTTCAATTTTTACATTTACATAGTTTCACCATGTACTAATTTTGTGTCTATACTTTGTAGGAATATCGCAAGGTTTAGAAATCAAGAAGAGATAAACACATTTACAATCATTATCTTGGAAGAAAAAGATATGCAAGTTTTGAGCAGGATATAGTAAGTTATCAATATCGGTAAAAAAAATGGAGTATATATTTTGTTTATAGGAAAATGATTCCAATTTTTAAATATCATTTATTAACTTGGTCATATTGAACTAATGAGTTTTATTGTTAAAATTTTTATAGCTACTAGTAGAAGAGGCTATTGGTAGGGTTGATAGAAGTGTTTTATGGAAGAAAGCATGTGAAAAGAAAGGAAAGTTTAACAAGATTACAGAGCCAATGATTAACATGATAGTAAGTTAGTATATTTATGCCTTTTAGAGCCTATAGTGTTAGTATGCCTATGTGATTATGGTTTGTGATGATATCGTTAGGTGTTAATAGGGAAGAGGCTTAATGCTATCATTTTTATGAGTAGTCATGTTATACTAATGCAATTATAGTAGTCTATTTTGAAATAGTATACATCAATTTGTCTATTATTTTGAAAATTAATTTTGAAATAGTATACATCAATTTGTCTATTATCCTTTATATTAAAACAATTCATTTTCTAGCTACCTTGAATTGGTTGTCTTTGATTGATATGTAAATTATCTTCATCAAATTATTACTAATATATGTTTTGTTGTAGGATGAATTACTAGAAAAGGCTAAGGAGATTGGACTACCTCCACCTGGTCCAAATGACATATTATGTCAGGCATTGGGTAAGCCTGATCATCTAGGATGTGTGGTAGGTCAAGACTGCTTGGCTAGGTCCAACTCATACTTTCATCAACCATCTGATGACATGAAAAAAATCAAAGAAGAAATATGGGAAATTGTACGAAAGGAGATGCAAGATGCTGCAACAAGACAAACTATGTCTCCCTCCACACCTCATTTTGATATGGGTAGTAATAACATGAGACAACAACTTGTTTTACAACCAATTGTAGCAGAAAAACCAATGTTTAAAATGATGGAAGAGCCCCAACCACCAGAACCACCACTGAAACACAAGGTATGCATTTACTTACTATAATACAAGATTACTATAAGTGATATATAGCCTATGTAAATGATATTATTTGTTGTCTTGAAGGTAATTAAATGTAAATTAGCAATGGAAAGAAAATGAAATGTTGTTGCAACTGGTACACTAATAGAAGAAAAAAGATCAAATAGGTTGGTTGTAATAAATGTTGCACACAAGCCAGATGCTAGATTCTCATTTCCAAATCCATATGAGATTATCAATGTTGAGGATACTATTGGCTTTGAGCTTGACTGGCCAACAAGCCTTGTCATACTTGAAACTGAACATCCTCAGGCATGTCATTTTATGCTTGTAGTAAATTTGATTGTAACTTGGTATTTTATTGTTTAGGAGTATATATTACTAACATTCCTTCCCTTTTCATAGGTGTTGGATAAAGGAAAGAAAAAGATAGTGAAGACACCAATTATTAAAAAATCTAAGCCTCAAAATCATTCGGTCATTAAAAATTTTCAGAAATTTATGGATGGTTGTCTTAGTAATGAGAAGACATACCCAATACAACTCCACATTTCACTATTTGGTGTCGAATTTCAAACATATATATCTAGAGAGGATTGTGAATACATTATTTCATCTTCAAAGGTGTCATCAAACTACATTTCCTTCTATTTATGGTGTGCACATTTTATTTTCATTTGTTTTTATTTTTTTAATATGAGTTGCCCATGTTGAGCGAGATTGGATATGACTAATGATAATTTTATTTTGGTGTTTTGATAAAATAATAGGCACATGCATGATCAACTACATATTGCCAAAAAGGAATCACAATTTATATTTGTTAATCCTTTTACAATATCACGAGCAAACTTTAGTACTCCTCAAACAGAGAAAAGAGCACAATTGTTGTCAAAACACTTAATAGAGTGCCAAGATGCTGAATATGTTTTCATGCCCTACAACCCTGAGTAAGTGACGAATATTATACTTTAATTTGAGGTTTTATGATTTATTTATATTTCTAATTAGATGCTACTTTTGTTTTTAATGTTATAGCTTTCATTGGGTCTTGGTAGTGATTGAGCCAAGGAAAATGATAGTCCATTATCTTGACCCTATCCATCACAAACCATGTGAGGACTTAAAGGATATCGTAAACATGTAAGTTCTTCCTATTATTTTTCATAGTATTATTTTTTTTTATATAAAAAAATACATTCACCTCAAACACATTTTTTTTTTAATTATTTCTATATATTAAAAAAAATATAACATTTACCTATTTTAAAAATGTACCCATTGAACTTATTTACATAAGGGCTCTTCGAATCTCTGCAAAGAAAACATCTAAGAGGGAGCCATCTTGGCAACTAGTGTAGGTGACATCCAAAATTTTTCTTTACACATTCAACTTATGTGTTTGCACCATTTATATATATGAGTATTAATATTATTTTATAATTGATCGATTAGTGTCCAAGACAAGAAGGAGGGTTTGAATGTGGCTACTTTGTTATGAGATTCATTAAAGAGATAATTTTTTATCCTACAATTATTGCTTCAAAGGTATTACTTATTTAATGAATTGTATATAGTTTTAGGCTTGCAAATGTTATGCATTTTAATGTTATTTTCTTATTTGATTTCAGTTTGGTGATAAAAAAACATATTCTCAAGTAGAATTTGATGAAATTAGAGGAGAATGGGCTACTTTTGTGCTACAACTAATCATGAATCATGTTGATGCATCATGATCACCATGCATAGTTAGTCCCTTAGCTACTACATGAATTTTTCCATAGGTATTGTATAGTATTGCTTATTCTTTGAACAATGTTTCTACTTGAAAAAAAGAAAAAAAAAATAGTTCTTAGATTCGTTCATTTATGATAACATCGATCCATGTTTATTTTCTTCAATAAAAATCTATAAAACTCATTAAACTATGAAATGTAGGTATACACTCTTGAGAGGGTGGAATGGAGAATAAAAAGAAAGAAGAAGGAAACAAGATTTTGGGTATTTAAATGCAACTCTTATGTCATATGTTGTAGGACATAAACATTACTTTAATTGGTATTGAGAATTTTAGATGTGACTTTTATGTCATTTATAGTTAGTCGGTTTTATGCTTATGAAATGGAGGTACATGAATCTTGGGATCTTTAACATTTCTAAATCATTTTTTTGCTATGTATTCACTCTTCTTTTTTAGTTTTGATTGGTTTGATATGTTGGATGTACTATCTTTTTGTGAACATTTGATATACAAATATTATTATATGATCAATGTATTACGAGTTTTTCCATAAACATTACAAAAAAATGAGTTAAATGTAATAAGATTGTTATATTTATGGACAAAATATACATAAGTTAATCTTACTTATTAATTCATAAGCATTACAAAAATCTACAACTAAAAGCAATCATATCTTCCACAATAATTTACAATGATGTGACACCATAACTCAAAGGTGATGCATTTAATGTGACATCATAACTCAAAGATGATGCATTTAATGCGACACCCTGTCATCACTAGAAATATATGATGTCACTTCCAAATGCGTCACAATTTATCTACTTTGGTGTCACTTCCAAATGCGTCACCAATTGGTACTCTCTATGGTGTTAGTGGAGAAGGTGACACTATGTTGTAGTAACACCCTATGTTTATGATGACTCGTTATAAATGTCACCATATATTTTTTTTCTTGTAGTGGTCACATGGAATAATGATGAGCTTGCGGCAGATGCCTTGCCTGTACATGGCTTTGAGCATTACAAGGCAAAGGATTATTCCCTTGCTCATGCTATTTTCTTAGGTAGTAACTGTGCTGGTAGTCAGTGGAAAAGCTGGAGAGTTGAAAGAATACTCAGTGGAATTACTGCATGCAGAAGGTGTTAAATTTGAAAATCATGGACAAATCTAAGAAGCTTTGGCTGCTTATATCAATGCCCTTTTACTAGATCCGGGTTATGTGCCTTGCAAGATCTTGATTGGTGCTCTATTGTTGAAGATGGGCTCGAAGGCATTTCCTGCTCTGAGAAGCCTACTTTTTAGATGCATTGAGGATAGAGCCTACCAACCGAATGGCTTGGTACTACTTGGGAATGGCTCACAGAGACGATGGATGAATAGCTGATGCTACAGACTGCTTCCAAGCAGCCTCCATTCTTGAAGAATCTAATCCCCTCATTCCACCCTAGTCCCATGCATGCACGTATCCAGTTGCATGGCCACCTTTGGTCACGTGACATCTCCCCTTTTATCCTCTTTGACTTTGACAATAATTTTTTCAGATCTCATTTTTTAAAATAATTTTCCAGATCCTCTTTGTTTTAGAAATAATCCTGACTCCATAATTTTTCATCCATAGAATTCTTAGGTTCCAAAGTCCCACTTTCAATAAAATCCTATTGCTATTTTTCCATTTGGCAAGCCATTTTTATAACATCCATTTTTTTTAATGTTTTAAAATAAGCAAAAATAAAATTTTGTAATTTCTAGTGATGGAATTTACAAATTTGGTTCATATAAAATAAACGGGCTTTGGTAGGGGCCCTACATTATTGGATGTTTCCTTTCAAAATCTGTCTTATTGAATTGTGACATGTGATGATTTAGTATTCGATTTACTGGCATGTGAGCTATGTTTTGTGTCCATCATTTGTGCTCTAACCCCATTTCTTGATAGTGCATTATGGATCATTGCCCAGGTACGTCTCCGCTTCCACTTTGATGATTCTCTATGCATATTCTGATACTCACATGTGCATGATCACTCTGAGTATTCATTGATTCCCTCATCAATTGCCATGATTGCTTCTTTTTATTAGTAGAGACCCGACTTTAGGGACTTAAAAGGATGCTACGGTTTTTACTGTACCTTCTCGATAAGTAAGCTGACCCCCGAACCCGATCCGGTTTTTCACAGACCACCTTTTCCAAATAAGGAGTCACACTTAGGGTTTTTTTTTTCTTATTTTGTTTACCGTTTAAAAATAAAACAAAAATAAATGACGACTCCAAGTCATTTTCTAAAAATAAAATCATTTTTCAAAATAAAAAATCAAGCTCGCCATCGAGTGGAAAACACATGAGTCAAAATGCAAGGTCCACATTTATTTTGTGTTTAACTAGAAAAGAATAAGTTATTACATCATTTATATCATTGATAAAATAAATAAAAAAGTAATTTATTCAACTTATAACTTATATCCTCTCTATATATTATCATTCTAAGTTAAGATATGAGATGTATATATATATTCTATAAATTAGAAATTTATTCTTATTACTTTTTAATTTTTTTATATCATTCAGATAATTTTTTTTAAAAAATAAATTTTTGTTTTAAAAAATAGAATTAAAAAATGTGTATGACATAACCTATAATAATATTAAAAATATTATGCTACTTGGTATAATATTAAAAATAAGATTTAAAAAAATTTACAAGCTCAAATTTTGAATTTTTTAAAGTGACTTTTAAAAATATAAGCTATAAGTCTCTTTCTCTCTCTCTCTCTCTCTCTCTATATATATATATAAATAAAAGAGCTTATAGTTTTTATATAGCTTTTCTTATTACTTTTTATTTTTAAAAACAAAAAAGTGTATCCAAATGCACACTAAATTATAAATTGTGAAATGATTTTTAAATAATACTAAACATGATAAAAATGTCATATGATTGTTAATAGCAAACATAGGAATGCAACTATATTTTTTATTTTAAAAAATATCGACATTGAAGTGTAATATGTTTTATCCTTCTATAAATTAGATATGACCATAGTATTATATAATTTATTAGATATAATATCCTAATATATCATTTTGAATGAAATATAATATTTTAAAATATTATTTTTATTAAATATAATATGAGATGATATTACTTTGAAAATGACACATGAGGACATGCATGTCTTATTTTATCTTAATGAACAAATTTTGCTTTATCTACTAACCAAATGCATCCTCCACATTTTACACGAATATTGTACATGCTGGGAGCGTTCAGTTCATATAAAGGGAATCACAGAAATTGAAAATACAAAAATAAAATGCTGAAATATAAAATATTAGAGAATAGACTTGGGAAGGGACACATGCACCTCCTCTCCACCACACATCTTTGCAGTAAAGGAGATAACCTTCCAAGCCACACGTATGAGGCGCTTCACTTCGATTTTGAGGAAACACTACTACAAAAAATGTAATTTATGACGTTTTTTTTCTTGACGCTTATATAAAGTGCCATTATTTATTCTCAAAAATGGGTATTAATGACGCTTGCATTATCTTGGCACTTTAATGGGAGAAATAATGACGTTTTTAAATAATGGCACTTTTTTAAGCGTCATTGTACAATGAATTTCAAATAATGACGTTTTTTTAAGTGCCATTGTAGGAGAACCTCAACCTTGGCGCTTTTAAAAGCATCATTGTACAATGCATTTCAAATAATGACGCTTTTTTAAGTGCCATTGTAGGAGAACCTCAACCTTGGCGCTTTTAAAAGCGTCATTTTTTGTTCATTTTATAGTTACTCACATTTTTCAATTAAAAAAAAAAGAGATAAATGTAATAAAGCCTTTTCCATACCCGATGCCCACACTCAAGTTTCATTACCAAATCTGTCTCTAACTGAACCAGCAAGCTCCAACCAATTTCGATTGAGAAAATGAAGTTCTTACTCCAAATCAAGAAGATAGCATTCATGGATGTTCCACCGATTTGACTATTTGGGTGTTGCATTGAGAGAAAGGAAATGAATGGAGATATGAGAGAAAGCTAAGGTTTTTTTAGATTCGTAGGTTGGGAGAGGCAAGAGGCAGCAAAGGCAGGTGCCTTCGGTTGAAGAGGTAAGCAAGGAGGAAAGGTCGAAGAACCAGAGGAACAGAGGAATAGAGGAAAGAAAAGAAGGGAGAAGAAAAAACCCAGAAGAGAGAGTTGTCGGGTACGAGCCCATATGTTCTCGTTTTCCCATGGATTCACATTCTTCACTATTGATTTATGGGATTTGAGTGTGAATGCTTGTAAATCTGTTGTGGTTTTTGTTTATTATCAGTTATTTTCTTGGTTTGCATCTCCGATAAAAAGATACTATACCTCTGTTTTTAGGCTCAGTTGTGTCTCTCCTCTATTTTTGTTCTCTGGTTCTTATGTTCTCAGGAAGATTTGGAAATGGTTCTGGTGTTGTTCCATTTCTGTACAATGGTTCATGCCGAAAGGAGCTTGCTTTCCATGGAGTTGTAGGTACTGCCTATAACTTGTTTGATGAAATGCCATTTCGAGATATGGGCTCTTGGAATGCATAGAAAGTTTTTCAACAATTTTTATTAAGGGATGTAGATCCTTGCGAGTTGACCGGGCAGCTCGGCCCCCGACATCCCGAGCGAAGTGCAACATTTACTACTAATTTAAGCTTCACAATCTAACATAGGCTTCATTGCTTATGTTACAAAAGATGCTATTCAACTTCATTTTTAAATGGGTTACACAACATGTTATCTAATTAATAATAACGTCATGTTTGGTTCATCTATTCAATAAACTAATTGAGATTTGACACCCCACTTATGACCGCAAACTAGAATGGTCACCCCTAACATAAGTAGAACACATGTCAAGGTGCGGCTTAGCTCTACTTTAGCCTTACTTGGGAAATCTACCCAAGTCTAAGCCTAAAAACAAAATGAAAAAAATATCATGATATTATATAATACAAATTATATGTATCTATATTGATTATCTAATTAATCAAGACTCTAAAAAATGAGTAACTTTGATAAATCATTTTGGGGGTTGGAGATGAACCAATTTTAACATGAACTTTATGTAGTGGGTCTTTAATGGATTTAGCCAAGTTTGTGAACTTAAGCCTAAAATGTGATGCTTACAAACAATATTTTCCTATTCTCACCATTGCAATTGATATGAATAATTTATAATACATAACTAGATGTAATATTTTAATAAGTATTTATGTTTTAGTTTTAATCAACTATGCATGCATGAAACCTTAGAATTCCCATTCAAGTATCATTGTGAGACAGAAGTTTCTCTTATTACATACTAAGACAATAAGTTGTCAAAATGTGAAATGTGGGTATATTTAAGCCAGTTTCAAGTTGACAACTACTAAATTTGTCTTCCATGTGATAAAGATCTTTTCTCTGCAAATGATGTTTGAATTGTCCAGTTGGACAGTATAGGAAAACATGATATCTATGAAGTTAATTGCTTGTTCTTAATTCAATTTTTAGAAAATTTGGTAGTCTTTCTTCTTGTTCTCTGGGTGCATATTTGGACAAGGTCACATATTGTGCCTTATCCATTTTGTGTACTTGGAGAACTATAGGGAAATGCTGTCAAAATTTCTTTAAAATGAATTTAAGTATATTGGCAATTGACACATAGGGATTATGTATTCCTATATGGGATAGAAACCACCACCTAATTAAGGATGTTGGAGATGTTAGAATGCCTAAATCATGTATAAATCACTTGCTTCTATTCATTCGAATCTTAGTTCCATTCGTTAATTATTTTAGTTCATGGTATCATTGTCTCATGTGGTTATGTGTTTTTAAAATTTTCAAACTTGGTGTATTCAATAATATAAGAGAAGACTAAAAGTTAGATCTTGCTTTTCATTCCTATTCATGAATAAAGCAAACATCATGAATGAACTAAGATCCATTTTTTATGCTAATATTGAATAACCTAATATACTAATTATGTTTCTTGTCATATTGCTTATTGTTAGATGACTTGCACATTGTCGTTTTTTGGATTGGTCTAAGTTTTGTGACAATGTGGGAAATTTTAATTTGGTAGATTATATATTTTAAGCCTATTAATAGGATTTTATTAATAACTTTAGTTGTTGGTGGTATCTAGGAGTTGTGTTTATCTCTTGTACATCAAATGGATCATTCTTGGATGTCAAAGGATAGGAGATCAAAGGATTATGCAGATGGGGTAGAAAGCTTTATCGCATTTGCATTACAATATTCCACATATAAAAACTCCATTAAATGTCCATGCCTTCAGTGTGGTAATATGATATTCCACACTCCTCAAAAAATTAGAGAACATTTATTCTTCTATGGAATTGATCAGAGTTACCATACATGGAATTGGCATGGAGACGCTGCTCCAAGTGGACCACCAACTAGTAGGGCAGAATGACATCATACAGTTGAATTTAACGATGTGGATAGTACAATAGAAATGTATCAAGTTGCATATGATGATTGTAAGAATGACCCAAAATTGTTTGAAACATTACTTGAAGATGCTCAAAAACCTTTATATCCTGGTTGTAGAAACTTTACAGAGTTTCTGCATTGGTCAAATTATACAACCTGAAAGCACGATATGGATGGTCTAATAAAAGCTTTTCAGAGCTTTTAAGTATTCTTGGAGATATGTTGCCTCTAAACAATGAGTTGCCCTTGTCTATGTATGAAGCAAAAAAAACATTGAATACATTGGGAATGAAATATGAGAAAATACATGCATGTCCCAATGATTGCATATTGTATAGAAATGAGTTGAAGGATGCAACTTCTTGTCCTACTTGTGGAACTTCAAGGTGGAAGTTAGATGGAACAGGTACTAAAAAGAGGAAGGGAGTCCCTGCAAAAGTAATGTGGTATTTTCCTCATATTCCAAGATTTAGAAGATTGTTTCAGTCCCCAAAAATTGCAAAAGACCTCATATGGCATGCTCAAGAAAGAGAATTTGATGGTAAAATGCGTCATCCATCTGACTGACTCCCCATCATGGAAGCTAGTTGATTATAGATGGCCTGATTTTGCTTTAGAACCTAGAAACCTTAGACTTGCCATTTCAGCAGATGGTATAAATCCTCATAGTTCAATGAGCAGTAGACATAGCTGTTGGCCTATTATAATGGTCATTTACAACCTTCCTCCTTGGTTGTGCATGAAAAGGAATTTTATGATGCTATCTTTATTAATATCAGGTCCACGACAACCTGGAAATGACATTGATGTTTATTTAGCACCATTATTGGATGACTTAAAAATGTTGTGGGATGTAGGGGTTGAATGTTATGATGTGCATCAGCAAGAGGTCTTTACATTAAGAGTTGTTCTACTATGGATAATCAATGATTTTCCTACATATGGAAACTTATCTGGTTGTGTAGTTAAAGGATATCTTGCATGTCCCATATGTGGGGAAGATACATACTCTCACAGATTGAAGCATGGGAAAAAGAACTCATATACAGGTCACAAAAGATTTCTTCCTTGCAACCATCCTTTTAGGAAACAAAAGAAGGCATTTAATGGTAAACAAGAGTTTAGCTCACCTTCGCAACCATTGAGTGGAGAGGAAATCCTAAGGAAAATTGATGTCATTTCTAATTCATGGGGAAAAAATAAAAACTCCCGAGGCAAGTTGAATGTCAATACTACAAATTGTTGGAAAAAGAAGTCCATATTCTTTGATGTTGAGTATTGGAAATACCTACATGTTCGTCATAGCTTGGATGTAATGCACATAGAGAAGAATATTTGTGAAAGCATTATTGGTACCTTACTCAACATTTCAGGTAAGACGAAAGATGGACTTAATTCTCGCCTAGACTTGCTAGAGATGGGCTTAAGGTGTGAATTGGGGCCAAGGTTTGAATCAAATTGAACTTATCTCCCACCTGCATGTTATACGTTATCTAAAGTGGAGAAAAAGGTTTTTTGCCAAACTTTATCACAATTAAAGGTTCCTGAAGGTTATTGCTCTAACATGAGAAACCTTGTGTCAATGGAAGACTTGAAGCTTTATGGTCTTAAATCGCATGATTATCATACATTAATGCAACAGTTATTGCCAATGTCATTACAATCCCTTTTGCCAAAGCATGTAAGGCATGCTATTTGCAGATTGAGTTTTTTTTCAATGCTTTGTGTAGCAAAGTGGTTGATGTGTTTGCACTGGATAAGTTACAAAATGATTTGGTGGTGACATTATGCTTGCTTGAGAAGTACTTTTCACCTTCCTTCTTTGATATCATGCTTCATTTTACTGTACATCTTGTAAGGGAGGTGAGACTTTGTGGACCAGTTTACCTAAGGTGGATGTACCCATTTGAAAGATTCATGAAAGTTTTGAAAGGGTATGTACGAAACCATAATCGGCCCGACGGTTGTATCGTTGAATGCTATATTGCAGAGGAAGCTATTGAATTTTGTACAGAGTATTTATCAAATGTAGATGCGATTAGGATTCCTATTAGTGCAAACATTGACCAAAAAGTTAGGGCACCAATACCTGGAGGTCAAGTTGTGACAATTGATTCCAATTTGTGGTTACATGCACATCATTATGTTTTAGAGAATACAACTATTGTTCAACCTTATATTGAGTAAGAACCACTAACACTTAATATTTGTGTCTGATACTTAAAATAAATTTAAGACGTTAACTTTGAATTTCTTATAAATAATTACATAGAGAGCACATGGAATGGTTGAAATTGAAAAATCCTCGTCAATAAAAAAGACAAAAGTGGCTCCAGGATGAACACCTGCGGACTTTTACTTATTGGTTGAGAAAAAAGGTATTGGAATGGTGTTAAAATGTGAAGTATTTTTTTTACTAATGTTTAACATACATAATAACTATTATTTATAATTACAGATTGAAGCTGCAATTGGTAATAATGAACCTATATCTGAAACCCTTAAGTGGATAGCTCATGGTCCTAGCCATTATGTCTCTAAATATCATGGATATGTCATTAATGGGTGTCGATACCATACCAAGGAACGAGATGACTTACGAGCTACCCAAAATAGTGGAGTTAGTATTGTAGCTTCAACAATGCAAATCGCAAGTGCAAAGGATCAAAATCCAGTGTTTGGTGAGCTTTGTTTCTATGGCATTATTACCGAGATCTGGGACCTTGATTATACCATGTTTAGGATACCGGTTTTCAAGTGTGATTGGGTTGATAATAAAAATGGCATAAAAGTTGATGATCTTGGCTTTACATTAGTTGACTTTAGCAAAATTGCTCATAAATCAGATCCTTTCATTTTGGCATCCCAAGCTAAGCAAGTATTTTATGTGCAAGACCAACTTGATCCAAGATGGTCGGTTGTTTTGTCAACTCCTCAAAAAGATTTTTTGGATATGGAAGGAGGTGAAGACTTTGTTGACAATTCGATTGAACACCATCCCTTTATAGGGGCATTGCCACAAATTGAAGCGTTTGATGTAATGGATGGCTCAGATGCAACATGTATACGAGGCGATTGTGAGGGGATTTGGATTGAGAACAAATCCTCTATGTAGCTGTATTTTAATGCTAATGTATGAATAAAGGCCATGGAATGGGTTGCAATAGCCACAAAATAGGTAATTTTTATCCTTTCTTTATTTTTTTGCACAAAATATTGACCATTCTTTAACATCTCCCAATAACATATTTACTAAAACCTTTTCCCTAAATTGTGCATGGAAGATACTAAATTAGTTATGTTTGTGAGTAAAAAAATTATGAAATTTTTTATTATCAATATGCATGTTGTGTTTTCCAAACTTAATGTAACACAAACTGATAGTCCAAAAGCTTTCATACGTTCTTATGGACTTGATGAACTTGTTGAAACCACGTGTTCCTTCCATGTTGATTCTTATAAGAAATTCCTACTGCAAATTTAGCTTTCTTATACAAAGGCCCTTGGGTTGCTTAAAATAAATGAAATGTTAAATAAAGCGGGACAAAAAAAAGTTTAAATGAAGTGTTATCCTTGTTATATGATGAACAATTCTAAAAAGATCTATTGAATTCATGATCTATTGCATTTCATTGTGCAATGATTATGGATTTGTTTCTTTGAAAAGTTATGTTTTACAATTATTCTTTGACTAGGTTATATGCAATATAATTTTAACTAATCTTTATCATTTTTTATTTTTTTTTGTTACAAGAATGGAGACAAAGGAAGGAGAAAAACCCATAAAAAGGAAGTACAGAGGGATGACACGGAAGCATATGATTATAAAAAACAGAAGCAAGGGGGTTAAGTTTCCAGTTAAGTACAATCTTGATGGCATTTTCATAGGAGAATCAGCAGTTCATCTAACAAGCTACTTAGGCGTGTTAGCACGCACTATGGTGCCAATAAGATATAAAACTTGGCATGTTGTACCTAAACAGTTGAAGGATAAGTTATGGGACAACATTGAGGTAACCATTTCTTATTTAAATCACTTTGATGCAAAATGTCTATCATTCTTAACCTCTTGAAATTACTAAAGTTTGGTATTAATGTGCAGACTGCTTTTTCATTAAATCATAAAAGCAGGAGGAATTGTATGTTAACAATGGGAAAATGCTTTCGGTCCTTTAAGAACTTGCTAACAGTGAAGTACATTCTTCTTTTCGAAGACCAACCGGAGCTCCTCAAAAGACCACCAATTCAATATACTTTTATTGAGGATGAAGATTGGACAATATTTGTCAAAGATAGATTGTCTGACAACTTTAAGGTATAATTAAGACTCTTTACATACCTCTTATTCACATTCATTAATTATAAAATTTTAATTTATAGGAATATCGAGAAATTCAAAAATAAAGAAGAAAGACAAACATTTATAATCACCATCTAAGTAGGAAAGGATATGCCGGTCTTGAGGAAGAGATGGTAAGTGTAAGCCTATTAATTGTTTTTTATTTATTTTATGCATAATATATAATAGGGTTATATGATAATTATATTATACATTGCCCTATTTTGAAAGATGGTTGCAGGTGAATCAACTGAAACTATTGATCGAAGCATATTATGGAAGAAAGCAAGGGAATAAAAGGACAGCACCTTTGATGAAGTGGCCATACTAGTAATTGAGAAAATAGTAAGTGAATATTTTTCAATTTTAATTACATATATTTATAATAAGTTATTTACAATAACAAATTTGCAATTTAACTTTATAATTAATATTTTTTAAGGACAAGCTATTGAAAGAGTCTCAAGAGAATGGTAGAAGTGTTAGTGGAAGTAATGATATACTTGTGGAAGCATTGGGTACTCCTGAGTATAGTGATCGAGTTAGGGCCAAAGGGAAACACTACACACCTCGCCAATATTTCAATAGTGCTGCAGATCGTGCTGTCAGGGATTTCATAGCAGTATCTAAAGAAGAACAAAGAATATTTCAGGCAGAAGTGCTAGCAAAACTGTCTCAAGTAGGAGCTGTTACTCCCCAATCTGATGTTAGTAGTTCA
Organism: Vitis hybrid cultivar; assembly: GCA_022058775.1. Taxonomy (NCBI): domain Eukaryota; kingdom Viridiplantae; phylum Streptophyta; class Magnoliopsida; order Vitales; family Vitaceae; genus Vitis; species Vitis hybrid cultivar. The sequence continues at coordinate 34,369 of JAJJMF010027619.1, forward strand.
AACATGAAGCAAAAACAACTTCTCCTACTAGAAGCAGTGGATAAGCCAATCGGTAAAGTTGAAGATGTGACCCCACCAGAAGCAATAGAACCACAGAAGAAGGTATTTATTCAGTTAAGCTAATTTGATGACAAAGTTTCCTCTAATACGAGAAATAATTTAATTTAATTTTGTTGTTTGAATTGACTTCAAATGTTGGTGGCAACATATATGGTCTTCTTTGATGTGGCAACATATAATAGGATATGTCTAAATTATGGGTTGAGTTATATGCAATGGACTGAAATGTTATCATGCAAGTTTGTTGCAATTGAATGTAAATGAAATTGCATTTATCATTGTAATAGGAGCTATAAGGTGATGGATGATGATAATGCATTTATGTTAGTTTTGTATAAACCCACTAATATTGAAGTGATTATTGTGAATTGAGTTTTGTAGGTTAGAAAATATGAGCTGGCCATAGGCACCAAGGAAAATATAGTGGCAGGTGGAACAATTATACTTGAATGTGGTCCCAACTATTTAGTAGTTGTTAATGCTCCTTATGATTCAAGTGCACCATTTCCCATTCCTATTCCTGGACAAACTACTTATGTTGGGGCTGCAATTGGTTACCAAGTTTTGTGGCCAACTGATTTGGTCATCATCCGTACTCCCATCTTAGTAAGTAATATATATATATATATATATATATATATATATATATAAACTAGTTAATTTGATTTGTACCATGGTTCTTAATTGTACAGGCATCTAAGAAAGCAAAGAAACAAAAAGTAAATGAAGTTGAAGTCAAATCCAAGGGTGAAAAACCACAAGATATGAAAATTTTTGAGACATTGGTTGGCCTCATGCTGAGTACATCAAGAACACACCCTATAAACTTCCCAGATGATGTTTTTGGTGAGAGTTTCAAGACCTTCATGATGAAAGAAGATATGGAAATGATAATATCATCAAAAGAAGTGTCATCCAATTGTATTTTATACTACATCTGGCAAGGGATTTTATAATTTTTGAATGACTTTTCACAAGATTATGAGATAGAAGGTTATTTTCTAATGACCTATAATGATTGTTGATAACTTGTCATGTGGGTTATAATCAGGCATTTGCATAGAAAGTTGATTGATGCAAAGCAAGCCGAATGATATGTTTTTTTCAATCCAGCATTGGTCTCAAAAGCTGGAATGGGAGAGGGAAGCAAGGAAAACAGGTCAAGGGTTATTGCAGATCGACTAAAGAATACAAAGCATGCAGAATATATGCTTATTCCATACAACCCAGAGTAACCTTTTATCCTAAATATCAATATGGTGTTTGTAAGTTAGTTTGTGATGTTTGAATTTGTGGATACTATATTACAATTTTCATTTCTTTTCTTTAGTTTCCATTGGGTGTTAGTGGCATTGGAGATGAAGAAAATGATTGCATATTACCTTGATCCAATGGCCTGTCAACCATGTGATGATCTTAAGGACATAGTTAACATGTAAGTATATATTTTCTCCTATTTTAATACAATTGATAGTGTCTAAATAACATCTTTTTAATTCTTTTTGTAGGGCAATGAGAATCAACCCACCGGAAAAACAGAAAACATCAAAGAGGGAGCCAACTTGGGTGAAAGTGGTTGTAAGTACTTATTTGTTTAGATTAAAATATATTGCTTCACCACTTAATTTATGACAAAATTAGAAAATGGATGGTTATTAATATGATCATCAATAAGATGCTAAAGAAGTAAGAACATCATTCTAGTGTTTATTGCAATTGTTGATACTTTTCCCATAGTGCCCAAGACAACCAGGTAGTGTGGAATGTGGGTATTACGTGATGAGATATATGAAGGAAATCATTGCTAATCCTAACCAACTAACATCAAAGGTTTGATCTCAATTCAATTCATATGGTTGGTCATTTTACTATAGCATTTGTTTTTGGTCAATTGAACTTAGTGAATTGTATATGTCACTCCAATTCAGTTTTGCGGGAAGAAATCATATAGTGAAATGGAAATTAATGAAGTTCGATCAGATTGGGTTATGTTAGTGACTCAGTTAATCATTACTCATGTGTGAAGGTACCTCTTATAACTTATAGTCTAATACAACTTCATATTCTTTTAAAGATGTAGTCAATATTTTGTTAATGTTAATTTTATAATGGATTTATTCACAATGATAATTTGTTAATGTATATCTTTGTACTCCTAGTTGGCAGTGTTTTCAATATGGATCATTTTGGGGGTTGCTCTATTATGATTGATGTATAGTTGGCATATTGAGAGGTGAAGCCAAGTAGACATGGTAGGTGTAACAACTTTTGTATATTTCCTCTACAAATTATTATCAGTTAGATTTGGAGAAATCCTACAATAGCATAGCTACAAAAATTCCTGCATGTCCAAGCTCATTTTCGTAGAGCCTTTAGTTTCATTACATGTGCATGAATTAGGAATTTGTCTATTCTCTACAAAAGCATTTTTGGTCTTTAAGATTACTAGCTTTATAAACTTATTTAATCTAAATTTATAAAGGTCTCCTACTATACTAATGGGCTTAAAGTCTATAATATCTTGTACTTCCATTTTCTTTTACATAAAAAATAGGAAGTTAGTTTAAGACTTCTTACAAATAAGCCTATGGAAGGAAATAACACCTCTTACTAATTGGTTGTTAAATTGTTTATTATATATTCTTCAGGTTGTACAAAAAGGCATAGGTCATTCTATTAACAACGTCACTACTGCTCTTGATGAAGGACACCCACAAACAATTCAAAATATATCATCAAAAGAATTTTGAGGTAACATGTTGTGGTTATTGTAAGTTTTATGAATCAATTCCATGTTTAGAGATCATTTCATGTAAGTTCCATATTTAGATAATAAATATCCTCATATTATTAAATGTTGATATACTAATACAATAAGAAGAACATAGATATTTTAACACAATTTTATAATTTTACATAAATATGTTAATTTACAATTTTATAATTTTTCGGACTTCTAGTTTTTTTTTGTTTTTTTTTTCATTCCTTAGTTCCTTCTCATACAAAACATCTACTGTCTTGTACAACCTATAAGAAGAATGAGAAGATGTTAATGGTTGAAGTTTCATAAATAAGATAAAAATCATACCAAAATAGTCAATGAGATAAAAAAAAGAAAAGAATAAGAGTTCTAAAATATTTAGAAATTTGGTGTAATAAAATTATTGGAGTTTGTTGAGTTCTTTTGATATTTTGAAATTTATTGCAATGGAAGAAAGATATTTTGGAAATTTAAAAATTGGCATATACACATTTCATTTACAAAACTGCTTCTTAACTATTTGTTAATACTAATAAATATGTAACCCTCTCAATTATTTTGCAGATTGAGCATCTAGAAAGTGAGTTACAACCATCCTTTTGCACTTGGAAGAAAAATGATGTAAAACTAGATGTAGTGAAGGTTATGAACAATTCAAAGTTGAAGAAGAAGTTGTAAAATTGTTGGTTTTAGTTGTTGATTATGTATGATGTTTATGGATAAATTGTAATAGTGAAAAAGGAAGACCATATTTGATACTTTTTGTCAATGGAGATTCTTAAATTAAGTTTTCATTATTAATTTAATTGTTGATAGAAAATTATAAAACAGGGCATAATTAGTAGGACATTTTAATTTCTGGGCTATTAAAATTTTATATGAAATAAGATGACGCTTTTTTAAAGCGTCATGCTTTACTTGAATAAACAGAAGATGACACTTCTCAAAAGCGTCAAGGTTGATGTTAAAAAAACATGACATTTTTTTTTAGTGTCAAGGTATAAAATGCTATACGATGACACTTATTATGAGTGTCAATGTTGCTCCTACAAATAAAAAGCTATAAGATGACACTTATATTGAGTGTCAATGTTGCTTCTACTTATACAATGACGCTTTATTAAGTGTCAACGTTGCTCCTACAAATAAAAAGTTATAAGATGACACTTATATTGAGTGTCAATGTTGCTTCTACCTATACAATGACGCTTCATTGAGTGTCAATATTGACATGAATGAAATTATTAACATATGATGATACTTATAAAGCGTCAATGTTTCAAATAATGACACTTACTATAAGCGTCATGGTTGATGTGCAAAGAAGATGACGCTTCTAAAAAGTGTCAACATATGCGATTTAAAAAGATGACAGTCTAATATATGACGCTTTTAAAAAGCGTCATCTTATATCTATCTTGACACTTAAAAAGCGTCATCTTTTGACATTTTCCTTGTAGTGAAAATATAGTAATTTTTTTTAAAAAATATTTATTAAAATATGACACTTTTTAAAGTATTTATATATCTTTAATTAAATTTTAAAGTTAAAAAAAAATTCATATTTAAATTAAAAATGCTTTTTCAAAAAGTGATCTTTAATTCATGTTATAAAAAGCATCATATATTTGAAAATAGTTTTATTCATTTATTTATTTTCAGAAAGTATTATATTTTTTAAAATACTTTGAAGTAACTTCCATATATAACCCCTTGTCCATCCACGACACATCTTTCACCCTCGATAGTTAACTAACCCTTGTTGATCACTATTTCTACCAACACTTTCAAATGCTACAAGATATCCAATAAAAATTATTTTCTAAATGCAAAGCAATGAAAATCATTCATGATACCAAGACATTTTAATCCATGTGATGGCAAAATGATACAAAGATTCCATTAAATAACCCAAACAAATGGATAACAAAGATGATAGACAAGACTTCTTGTTAGATAATAGATGACTTATTGAATTTCATGTTATTATTTGTGTTCTCTTCTTTTCGTTTAGCATTTATATAATAACTTTTATTTTACTACTAAAATAATAAAAGTACTTACAAATAAAATCTTATTAACAGTTAAATAAATTTATTAAACAAAAATATAAGAGATGAAGTTTTTGCTTTTACATTCTTTATTCAATTAAATTTTGTTTATGCTGCTATTAACACAAACACTGGCCTCATTATGGAATCAATATTGTGGTTGAGAGGGTCGATCACTTCACTTCACTTCCAACCCATAAACACTTAATGGATCAGCTGGGTGCTTCGAATGGCGGAATCTTAACTTGGATTCTAATTCCAATCAGGTTGTAGCTCAAAGTGCTAGCCCAGCCCAGATCTCCAACCAGGCTGCAAATGGAGATGGCAGCCAAACTGTTGTCACAGGCATGGATGCGGACGTGTACAAGGCGGCAGCAAAGGAGAACACTGAAGTCCTCAAAAATATTTCAAACCATGACTTACTATTCCAATTAACCCCAAATCATAACACCATACTCCACATCGCAGCCTAGTCCGGTCGAGCAGAGTGTGTGAATTGGATCCTTACGTTGCCTTCATCTTCATAACGCCCTAATCTGAAAGGGGACATTCCACTTCACCCTGCACCAAGGGAAGGGCATTTGGAGGTTGTGAAAGCTCTTTTAGATGCTGCAAAAGCACTTCCTACAGATATTGAAACTGGGACTGGAGCAGATAAGTTAATGTTGAGGATGACAAATAAGGAGAAAGACACAGCCTTGCATGAGGCAGTGCGATATGGGCAATCTTCTGTGGTGGAGTTATTGATTGAGAAAGAGCCTGGGTTTACCTATGCGGCTAATGTTTCTGGTGGTACTCCTCTTTACATGGCTGCTGAGAGAGGATTTAGAAGAGTTGTGAAAATTATCATAGACAAAAGTCATAAAACTCTCACTTCACCAGCCTATGGTGGCTTCATGGGTAGAACGGCCTTGCATGCTGCTGTACTCCGCAATAACCGTGGTAGTATGCTCATAACATGGAGTGATTATGTTATTTTCACATATTTAGACTAAAGGGGGAAATGCCTTAGTAGATGTGACTTTATTTATTCTGTTCGTTTTTCTTAATTTTTCTGGACTTTTTTCTTTCTTTCTTTTGATCTCTTTTTTCATTCATCCATTTATTAGAAATGACGAGGGATATATTGGAATGGAATCCGGCTCTAACTAAAACAGATGAGAAAGGGTGGTCTCCACTTCATTGTGCTGCGGAGAGAAATTGTAATCCAACAATAGTGAGGCAACTGGTAGAGAAATCAGATAAGGGTGTAGTCTAACTTGGGACCAAAGATGGGAGCAAGACTGCCTTCATATTGCATCTTTCCACCATCATAAAGATATAATAGAAGAGCTCCTATTTCACTCTTCAGATTGTTGCGAGCAGGTCGATAATGATGGCCATAATTTTTTCCACTTTTCCATGATGAAAAAGGGAGACCATGATTATAAGCCTAGTGATTACTTTGAAAATGAATGGTTAACAGCCACAGGACTTGTAACTGAGAAAGATGCTCAAGGAAACACGCCCATCCACCTGCTCTCTTCTTATCAGATTTCAGATTTTTTGTTCTTATTCAATGGGAAAGCGGATAAGAAAGCGCACAACAACGAAAACTTGACAGCTTGCGACATAATTTCTAGGGCCAAGGAGGACATTTCCGTGAAAAAGGCAAAGTCTCACATCACTTCAATTATATGTGAAAGTTTGCATGAGATCTTGTTATGAAACTACCTTGAAGGGGTGAATGGGTAGTCCTTATTTTTATCGCATAATTTTTATTTTTATATTTCTTTTAAGAAGATAAGAAGTAGGATAGAAATTGAATTGTATATGAAAACAAGTGGCATACGTGTCCCAAAGACTTTTTGGATGTAAAAACCATGAAGTCTAGAGACTGTAGAGCTCAAATCTACTATATTGAAGGAAAAGTACATAGAATTACCTAGCGGAAACTATCCTTAAGACTTATACCCCAAAGCCTATAACGGTCCTCCTGTTTGAGACGCAATACCTTGAGGGGATGGAAATCTCTCTCTTGAACCAAACAAGAATTCATGAACCGTATTGAGCGTATCAAGATATGAAAAGGCTAATAATATTTTTGCAAAATTCACATCCTGAGGAGATTTTCTAGGTATCATATATATCTAGGAACAAGACCTTAGTGGACAAGAATCCTAATTTTCTAATAACCAAATTTAAAAATGAAAATAATTAAAATATCTCAATATTTAATTTTTGGAGATTTAGCTACGAATGCTCAAGCGCTAGTTAAGGGCACTTGAGCACTCCTAATGCTTGAGCATTCCTTTTCATCAGCTAAGCGTAGCGCTTCAACGCTCTCAAGAAGCACTTAAGTGGAGCTTTGACCACTCAATTTTTTAAACATATAACTTGAAGCTTAATTTAAATATCCTATAGTGCACAATATACAGCTTGTTTTAAACTACTAGCCTTTACGAACCTTTCTATGTTATCCTTGGTTGACCTTGCAGAGATATTTAATTTTCAATGGAATGTAAGTCACAGTAAATATAAAGTACTCTTAGTCAGGATGAAAGGAACGAAATTGCCAACTTAAGGTAAATAACCTAAGGCTTCAACAATCTACCACTTGGGCAATTTTGTAACAAAATACAAATTACATAGACCTCATAATATCTTCAAATAGAGTTTACAAATTTCTCAATATAACTTGTCCTAACTAATATGATATTCAATGTCCACATTGTATCAAATGACTTCTAAATTATGGAAACCTATGTTCTACACACTAAACTAAGAATACTCGTGAAAAGATATTTGTGGGAATAGATACAAATGCTCATGTCCAATCATAGTCCAAAATGCATAGATAGAAAAATAAACATCATCCAATATGTGTATATATATATCCACGGGAAGGGAAGTTGGGTTTGTTTTGAGCTTTTTATCTATCCTAGGAAAAGTAGCAATGTGCCTGAGAGCGATCACTACTGGGTTGAGCCCGTTGTTAGCCGGAGATAGGTGTTTGTTAGGGCTGTAAAAGGGTTGGGGTGATTACTCTCTAGGTTTGTTAATATGCTATTAGGCTCTAGATTAAAACCTTAAAATGAGTTCGATTTTTCGAACCATGTCTAGGAAATCCACAAATTCTCAAGACGCTGTAGTAAATAGTGAATAGATCAATTATCCTAAGATCCAAAATGATTTAGATGATTGGAAGTTACCCAAGGTGTCTAATCAAGAAATTTATAAGAAAGGAACTTTTAAGTTCTTTACAGACTACACCATTAGGACCTTTGAGCAGTCCATAAGCTTAAAATAAGACGATCAAGTGATAAGACTCTTGGATAGTAAATCCATAGAGAAACATAAGCGTGATTACAACTTCATACACTTTGGTATGATTCAAGTTGCTACTAAGCCTTTGACAAGACTAGGTCTAAACACCTCTATTGTCATGTGTTTAAGGGATAATAGACATCTTGATTACCGAGATTATATTATTGGAGCAGTCCAAGTAGGATTGAATGATGGTCCTGTTTATTTCCAATGTTTCCCTAACTTCACAGTTAGATTAAGAGATGCTGACATCTTAGATTCGGTTGTCCTCCATATTAAGACCCATGGATTTAAGTTTAAGGAAGGAAACAGTCCTGTTTTCATCATCACTAGGTTTGCCTATAAGAGTGTGACTACAAGCGTTGGATCTGGAGCACTGTGCACCAGTCCCAATGGTGAGACTACTCTCTTCCACTCAGATATGCTAAACAAGTCAAATTTCATAATCCCCAAAAAGATCATGTGGAATGAGGTTGAGTTTCCAGAAACTTGGCATTTTGTTAATGTTGTCCCAGCCATAGAGCAAAGATCTGAAATGATTGAGTAGATTGTTCAATATCCCGATGGAAGAGGAGATACGGTTTTCTCCAACTCTTTTCGTCATTCTAGCAACCCTAGAATTTCAAATTATGAACCCTCTAGGGCTTCAAGTTCATCTATCCTAGTAAAAACCACTAGGATAGAAGAAGGATCCACTTAAGCAAATCTTAAGAATATTAAGCTAATAGGTGTTAGAAGTCACACAAATCTGGCTAGACCCTTTTACACGGAGGAAAAGGAGTATACTCAAGAATCACATCAGGATGAATCTCCTGATATGTCTCCTACTTATTCTCAGATGATTAACACCGTAAGCCTTGATGAGGAGGACTTTGAGACTAGGATAGAAGAAGGATCCACTTAAGCAAATCCTAAGAATATTAAGCTAATAGGTGCTAGAAGTCACACAAATCTGGCCAAACCCTTTTACACGGAGGAAAAGGAGTATACTCAAGAATCACATTAGGATGAATCTCCTGATTGTCTCCTACTTATTCTCAGATGATTAACACCGTAAGCCTTGATGAGAAGGACTTTGAGATCAATAAGGATCTCTTAAGGAAAGACTTCTATTCTGAAGTCAATAAGGAAAGGAGAATTTGGTTCTTTAGCAAGGTCCCTAAGGACATTAGAACCCTCTACCAAGAAGAATTCTATACTTACTTAAGACAAGAAAAAAAGAACATTAAGTATTGGATCTAGTTCGAACTCTTCAAATAAGAGGACTTTCCAGATTACCCTAGTAAGCGTGTCAATAACACATCAACAAATAATAAGATATGGAAAACTAGTGACGAGACTGTCATAGAATCCATCCACCCTCCAGAAACTAAGATAGAAAAGAACATTAATGGAACCATAGTCAAAGCTTCACCTTTTAAGACTAAACCAAAGGATAAAGGAACTGCTAATGCTGTTGAAGTTAGAAGAATTATGGAACAAAACAACTACATTAACATGTTTCTTAAGACTATAGGTGATCAACTCAACAGGGTTGAGGAGATAGTTGAAACCCAAGATCACATTAAGACTTCATTTGTTAAGAAAGATAATAAGCCTTTATTTAAGCCTTTTGAATTCTCTAAGAAATTCTAGGAAAATCCCCATATTGATCAAGCTTTTATTGATAGGATAAGCCAAAAGGTCAAGGATAACCTTATTGTCCTAGAGACACCTCAGCCTTCTCACAGGAGAATCAATATGGTTAAGGGATAAATTAGTTCTGAAGTAGAAGCTGATGAATTAATGAAGATTTTTAAGGAACCTCCTAACCAAACTGTTATGAAGATTATCCACAACCAAGAACTACCAAGAACTAGGAATTACTACCCTAGACTAACCTTTCTTGATATGCAGTATGAGGAAAGAAACCAGTATGCTCAAGCTTCCTACACTAGTGGTACTATCTATGAATGGAACATAGATGGTATGATTGAGTATAATATACTCACTAAGCTTCAAGAAATGACCATGGTTAGTACAACCTATAAGCTAAACAATAGATTGTCAGACCATGCTGTAGCTCAGACAATTGTTGCTGGGTTTATAGGTCAGCTAAAAGGATGGTGGGATAACTATCTCACTTTTGAGGATATAAATGGTATTTTAAAAGCCTATAGGATTAATGAGGAAAATGGAGTGGTTAAGGACGAAGAAGGACAAGATATAGAGGATGCAGTGGCTACTCTAATCTATTCAATTTCAAAGCACTTCATTGGAGATCTTGCAAAGTTAAGGATAAGACTACAAATCTCTTAACCAACTTTAAGTGCCCCAAGCTTCATCACTTTAGGTGGTATAGAGAAGTTTTCTTAACCAAAGTCATGCTAAGATCAAATTGTAATCAGTCTTTTAGGAAAGAAAATTTCATCTCAGGACTACCTAACTTTTCTTTGAGAGAATTAGGATTAAGATAAGGGAACAGTTTAATGAACAAAATCCCTTATGATAAGCACTTATGGAGAAATCATAAGCATTGTCACAGAAGAAGGAATTAAACTGTGTAATGACTTTAAGCTTAAGCAACAAATGAAAAATAAACAGAGGATCTACAAGAATGAATTTGGCTCATTCTGTAGCCAATTTGGATTCAACCAAAAAGAAACCAAACCCCCCTCTAAGAAACATAAGAAAGAAGTAAGCAGAAAATCTAGTAAAGAAAAGTTCTATCATAGTAAGAGAGGTACTCATGGAAACTATAGAATGAATGAAACTAAGCGATCAAGACACATCCAAAGAAGGATGAACAAGGAAGCCTAGAAAAAACTAGAACTCCCTCCACAATCTAAGCCAGTTTGCTTTAAGTGTGGCAAGGTAGGCCACTATAAGAAAGATTATAGGGTTAGACAGAAAATTAATAACTTGAATGTCTCAGAAGACTTAAAAGATATGCTTTATGAAGTAATGTTAAACACATCAGAATCTGAATCAGGGATTGATTCAGATAATGAAGATGATATTAATCAACTAGATAGTAGTGGTGAGATCTCAAGCCAAACTTCTAGTGACCAAGAAGAATGCATTAAGGGTAATTGTGATTGCCAACCTAAGACTATATATGTCATAAGCCAAGATCAAGAACTTGTCCTAGATGTTTTAAGGAAAGTTGAAGATGAAAAAACTAAGCAAGATCTTTATGAAGTTTTTAAGAAATCTGTTGGTAAGCAAGAGGTTAAGAAGACAGTAAATCCTTATAACTTAAATAAAATCTTAACAAGATTTAACCAATAGTCTACCAAAGACGTAACCATTAAGGATCTTCAAGAAGAAGTTAGATAGTATAAGAAGGAAATTAAGGATTTAAGACAATTCATTTTTCACTCTTCTTCCCATCTTAAGCTCTTCCTTCTCTTTTTTTTCTCTCTCATCATGTAAACCTTCAAGTCTAAAGCTTTCTTCAAAGCTTTCCTTGCCTTTCCCATTGGAAGATATTTTGTCCCTGTTTCTCCTAATATGTATGTTTTTTAAGATATGTAATTTAAATTTTTATGTTCATTTTCTTTAAATTTCTTTATTAAATATCCTATGTATTTTCCGATTTCTCTTATTTTGTTTTGAATTTTGGTATAATTCATGTTTTCACTGCATATTACCTCATCCTATATGATTGGTTCAGGATACAATCGACTAAATCAAAACATTTGCCCTAAATCCAAAATAATATATATAAATTACCAACAACAACCACCGACTAACTATCACTACTTAGGGTCGATAGTGGAGCACAACGTGTGTTTGAGCTCGACTGAGAAGCTATCGATGCAAAAATGGAAGCTAAATGACCATCCATGTGCTATGAGTGGCCTTAAAGCTCATCTATCATGAATCCTTGTGTGTTTGCCAACTATCAATGCAAGCATCCACATGATCAAGGCAAGCATCCACATGCACACATAGCTAATTGATGGAAATCGAAACACGATTTAGAGTGGAGCTACCAGAAAGCTCAGAAATCTAGAACTAGCATGGGAAGAACTAGTAGAGCGACCTCGACTACCCTACCCATGAGCATAGGGACCCAAGTGCTTAACCCCTTGCTTAATAGTCATGATCTCATCCTTCTCATCAACAAGAGAGGTATCCATCACACCATGGGTGTGACTCACATACTTGGACCGCGAGCCATTTGTTAAGGAAGAATAATATGCATATTGAACCCAAATCCTTCAAGTTTAAACTTTTATGAAAATTGGCAGTTCAACACCTTCATCAATGGGAGCACACAGGCCAAGCACCTATAGCTCATGTTGAATGTCAAATCTTATCTCAACCATAATATGTAAGATGACAAGAGCAAATGGTAAATTCCCAAGTTGGGTAAGCTCACGATAAGTGGCCATAATATCAAATATAACCTTGGAGATGTCGATGGGTTGTCCTAACATAATAGCATGAATAAAATGAGTTGCTAAACGAGGAATCTGAGTACGATGGAAAGACATATAAAAGGTATAAGTGAAGAATGTACGTAGTGAAGACCTAAGTTGGCTTGGTAAATCCAACCAAAGTAATATAAATTGGAAGATCGCTAGCCTTCTTAATATATGATCATGGCAATCTCAATGAGCTTAGAGCAAGTCAATGCTTGAACTTTAGTAGAAAAATGAGGAAGAGATTCAAGAAGAACAGGCTTCCTAAGAGCACAACAAATGGCAAGAGTAGTGACCAAAATAGTCTATCCATATATATTAACCCAAAATGATAGACCAGGAACAACGAAGTTGATTTTCAAGTAGAACATTTGAACATAATATGAATAGGCAACCTAAGAAAGTGAAGTTAGAGGCTCCTAGTGATAGGCACGAAAAATTTTAGGGAACATATTATTGTAAAAAGACTCGAGAGGAAGCACACACTCAATCTCCACATGACGTTCACTAAAACAATAATAATAGATCCCAACTCTCCTCATTGTAGAAACACTAAACTAGAGGGTCATCAAATTTAAACGGACCCTTCATAGGAAATCCAATGTTAGGACTATTTAGCTTTAGAGAATGAGTATCTACCCTATGACATATACAACTCGGCATAGCAAGAAAAGTATGTAAATGAAGAGCAAAGAGAAAATGAAAAGCCTACTTGAAAAATTAATTTGATAGAAATGATTAAGACACTACCATAAATCATCCTACACAGCTAAATCAAAGAAAAAAACCCCTTGAAAACCATAAGAGCTTAGGAAGACTAAGAGAACAAGAGTGCGAGAAGTGACTAATGAGAGAAAAGTGGAAAATGGCTGCTCAAAGGTTAGAAGTGACTAGTCAAAGCAATTTTTCTCAAGTAAATGATTATGCTCATTCTCTAGAAATTTTATTTTTCCAAGAAAATTTTATTTTTCATGTTTTAGAAGAACATTCTCATTTTAAGTAGATATCTTAATAGAGTTATCATTTATTTTTATACTTTAATTCTTTCTTTAATTTTAGACACTCATTTAACAAGTTTTGGTATGCTTAAGCTAAATCATCAAATTCACATTTTGGACCCGCATTTTTCACATGTGTCCCCACTCAATCGGCGAGACTCGCTTTTATTGGTGAAAAATTAGTTTTGAAAAAGTTGGAGTCGCCACTTATTTTATTTTTATTTTAAATGGAAAATAAAACAAGAAAGAAAACCCTAAAGAAGTGACTCCATAGTTTTTGGAAAAGTATGTCTTTGAAAAACCCGAGTCTGAGTTCGGGGATCAAGTTACCTATTGGGAAGGTACCTCTAAAAGGTAGCACTCCTCTAAACCCTATAAAGGTCTTTACTGACTAAGTTGAGGGAAATGTGGCAATTAATTGATTTATTGAGGGTACCTAGGTAGACTCAGGTGATTTCAAAAAATAGTATGCTAAACAAGAAAAGTCAAATCATGATAATAAAAGAGAGTCAAAGTGTATACCTGAGCTGCATCTTAAGCGTTATCACAGAAACATCAAAGTTAGTTCAAATAGATATCACCCAACATGCGCTTTATCAGAAATAATCAAACAATTAATCAAATATCAAGACACCCAAGCACTATCAAACATAGATGCAGTTCACAATGACAAACATATTCACAAAATTTAGAAGGTGGGTTATAGAGGGCGTACCTAGATAGTGTAGATAACTTATAATGCGCTTCCACAAGACATGAGGGGTTAGATAATAAATAATAAAATAAAGAAATCCTAGCATGCTTGTTATCTAATTAGCATAGCAAATATGATCAAAGTATATGAAATCTAGCCCATAATTATCCCATTGATTTAGGACCACAAGCTTGGATTCATATTCCATTCAAAGGGATCTTTTGAGAGAAGTATTTTATTTTAAAATAAAATAAATTAATTTGAAAACAATAAAACATAAGAAACAAACAAAATAAAAGAAAACAAAATCACAAAGTAGAATTTTTGACAACCAAGTAAATTAAAGTGGTGAGAATGGAGACCAATCTTCACTATTTTTCGATGGCCTTTGAAAAGTAAATTTGACAAGTGACTATCGAAATAATAAATTATTAAAACTTAGATTAGATAAACTAATGAGATATTCACCAAGAATTAATGACTAAGATTCAAGAAACACCTTAATTGAGAATAACAAATCAAGAGCTAGCATAAGATCAATTAAACACACAAACACATTTAAACTAAAAAATAAATTAAATTGAACTAAATTGGAATGAAAAACATCAACTTTATCTAACATGATTATTTAAACTATTGAATTAAAATTACTAACACTTAAACTAAAAGATAGATTAAAACTAAACTAATTTGGGATAACAAAAAATATAAACTTTATCTAATAGGATTAATTAAACTAATAAATTAAAATCAACAACACACTTAAACTAAAAGATAGGTTAAAACTAGATTAATTCGGAATTTAAAAAAAAAAAACATCAACTTTATCTTATTGGATCAATTAAACTAATCACCTAAAACTTTGAAAAACACGCGAATTGAAATTGGACCAAATTAATTAAATTAAGGCAAACTAAAAACATGAATTTTCAGACATAGAATCAATCTTATTAATGAGCTAATATTATAAAAAATACCTAAACTGAATAAATGAGTGAAACTAAATCAAAGTAAACTAAAGACATGAACTTTCAAATATATAATTGATTTTAGTAATGACCTAAAATTATAAAAGCACTTAAAATAATTAAAATGAACCAAATTAAATGAAAGCAACCTAAAAACAAATATGAATTCATGGAATCAACTTTCTAAATAAATTTA
>JAJJMF010027619.1:50211-74287 GCA_022058775.1 Vitis hybrid cultivar
CCCCCCCCCCCCCCCCCTCCCTCCCTCTCCCAGTTCTGGTGCTGCCAATCGTGCCCCACCTAAACTCCATTTAGGTCTTTCTATGGTGCAGGTTACTGTCTGTCTAGGGAGAGAATCTGTTGCCGTCAATCTTGCTGAATGGTGCATGGATTATCACCTAATGGATGCATGCTATAAGATGCAGTTGTGCTTCCTGAAGCTTCAATGGTGTGGCTTAGTTGAAACCCTCCTCTCCTCACGTAATGAATTTATTTGTTTCTTAGGATTCTTTTCCACTTTGCTTGAACACAGTCGGCTACCTCCGATCACTGGCAATGGTGCGACTGCACCTCTCTTGGACTCCAATCTCCGTCCGTTGTCCACTCCCTCTCCTCTTCAGTCAATCTCTATCACGCTGAAAATCCCCTCTTCACATCCAATCTCTCCCACTCTTCCAAAATGTTTCCTCCATTATCTTCCCTTCAGTGTCCTCTTTCCTATGAGCATCCTCTCTCCTATGAGCATCCTCTGCATCCCTTCTCGTTGACTCCACCAACATGGAAAGACTACTCACCAATCCGGAGAGAGCCAACAATCATCCGCGTCAGTCCAGCATGATCAGAACCCTTTCTTTCTGAACCTAACCCTCATTCCGTCCTTATATACACTGAATATTCTTCTTTTCACTTGCCAAAACCAACTTCGGTAAGTTTCCTGAACACAGCCCTCCCTAAAACCTTCCTATCTCTCTATTTCTTTCCTTCTTCATATCCGTCTTGGACTGAATGCTCTTTCAAATCACGGTTGAATTTCTCTTTCTCAAAGAACCATGTAATAATAATAATAAAAACAAAATCATCCAATTTAAAAAATAAAAAATAAAAAGAAATAAAAAAAGATTAATCATATGCATGCACAAGACAACCAAAATATTATTTCATGTGATAAAGAAACATAACGTTAGTATCATATAATTTACTAAAAATAAAATAAAAGAACAAATAAATAAATAAATAAACTAGAACCCACTTAAAACAAAAATCAAATAAATAGAACTCCAGAAGACAAACCTTAGTGCACTAAGCTTAAAGAACTATCCAAGGGATCCTAAGTGGACCTAAGGTGGTGCCTAATGGGCCAAGTGCATCTAAATGAGCCTAGGGTGCTTAAGTGGGCCTAAGATGGTGCCTAATGTGCCAAGTGGATCTAAATGGGCCTAGGGTGCCTAAGTGGGCCTAAGGTGGTGCATAATGGGCCAAGTGCGCATCTAAATGGGCCTAGGGTGCCTAAGTAGGCCTAAGGTGGTGCCTAATGGGCCAAGTGTATCTAAATGGGGCTAGGGTGCCTAAGTGGGCCTAATGGGCCAAGTGCATCCAAATGGGCCTAGGTTGCCTAAGTGGGCCTAAGGTGGTGCCTAATGGGCCAAATGTATCTAAATGGGCCTAGGGTGCCTAGAATCAAAATGAGGTCAGATGAGTCCCTCAACCAAAGTCTCCAAGGTGATGTCTAATGGACCACCAGGGAATTATTGTAAAGTACCAAACAAACACGTAGTAGGACATGTACTAGTAGGATAAAATGGAGGGTCTACAATTATGCCCCTTTTTAGCAGAGATTCACGAGTGTAGGGAGTGTGAGTAAAAATACTAATAATGAGTGGAACGAAGTGAGCTATACCGAAGAACTAAAAGAAAAGGACCAGAGATTTTGTCCTAGCACATGATGAGAGTAAGCTCGGAACACGGGGTGGCAATTACAAAAATGGAACAACTTTATGTCATGAGCTCAGGGCTCTAAATGGAAAGAATGACTTTGGATCATGAATAAGAAGAACGACTCTGGGTCGTGAGCTTAGGGCTCTAAATGGAAAAAGAAAAAAAAAAAGACTTTAGGTCATGAAAAAAAAAAAACGACTCTAGGTTGTGAGCTCAAGGCTCTAAAATGGAAAGAATGACTTTGGGTCATGAATGAGAAAAACGACTCTAGGTCATGAGCTCAGGGCTCTAAATGGAAAGAATGGCTCTAGGTCATGAATGAGAAGAATGACTCTAGGTCGTGAGCTCAGGGCTCTAAATGGAAAGAATGACTCTGGGTCATAAATAAGAAAAACAACTCTAGGTCGTGAGCTTAGGGCTCTAAATGGAAAGAATGACTCTAGGTCATGAATAAGAAGAACGACTTTGGGTCGTGAGCTTAGGGCTCTAAATGGAAAAAATGACTCTGAGTCATGAATAAGAAAAACAACTCTGGGTCATGAGCTCAGGGCTCTAAATAGAAAGAATGACTCTAGGTCATGAATGAGAAAAATGACTAGGTCATGAGCTCAGGGCTCTAAATGGGAAGAATGACTTTGGGTCATGAATAAGAAAAATGACTCTAGGTCGTGATCTTAGGGTTTTAAATGGAAAAAATGACATGGGTCATAAATAAGAAAAAATACCTTGGGTTGTGAGCTCAAGGCTCTAAATGGAAAGAATGACTTTGGGTCATGAATGAGAAAAACAACTCTGGGTTGTCTTGAAAGATGTTATATAGGAAAATTTCATAAACTGAATCTCGAAGTGTGTACATCACAACTCATCTTAAAAAAAAAATCTCAAAGTGCATAAGATACTGCACATCTGAATAACCCGATCTACAAGGTAGATATGACAAAAACGAACCATCACATAAACATCCGACTGAAGAAACCATCAACGCTCCTCAGGTAAAACCTGATGAAATCCATTTTTATCTCAACAAAATCATGTAGGAATATCGGAATATCATAAATCATCGAAAGTCCTAGACTAGTGCTCAATCTGAAATCAAGCTAGCAGCCGCCTCAATCTTAAGAATACTTAAAGAAAATGGGGAAATAGGCCCCAGTACAAGATCGGATGTCAAAGTCACGAGGTAAATAACCAACACTTATCATCCATTCTCGTACTACTGCCTAAACAAATATCATCGATGAGAGGGAGAATATGCCCCAGTATGAATATTTGATGCACAACAAAGAATCTGTCATCTCCAACCAAACATCTATCAACATCAATCAACCATCTGTTGACATCAATTAAACATCTCAATAATCAAGATCAAGGATAGCCATACAACCCAACCACAACTAAAAATGTTAGAATAAAGGGGAAATATGCCCTAGTGTGGATATCTGATGCATAGCAAAAGGATGAATCCTATATCATCAATGAACTGTCTCCAAACTCAAAAACCCATCAAACATCAATATGCTAAGCAAGATAGGGAGACCAAATGCTTTCAAAAGTATTTCCCATAAGAGAAAACATAATAATGACTATACTTCAACCAATCTACAAAATGTCGTCCAAGTGAAAACTGTCAAAGATAATGTCTAATCTCATGGCCTCAGTGTGGTCTTAAGACATGGGATGTAACGTAGGCTAAGGTGAAAAGGCAAAGAAACGAAAGAAAACTAGACTCAAATACCTAATGATCAAACCCATATCCTTGTGTATAGTGTACAACGCATAGGATAATCTCGTGAGCAAGTGAACTTAAGAGGAGTCAACGGTAATATCGGTGGTGAAATGGAAAAAAAAAAAAAAAAAGTGGTCAAGCCATCAATGGATCATGTAAACGATGTGAAGAAACATGTTGAATCGGGAAGGTGTATGAGTGTTGGAATGGCATGAAAGAGGGAATATATGGTAGGAAATGAATGATGGGGAATCAAATGAAAGTAGTGAGACGATAAAAGGAATGATGAGCAACGCATATCAATGCAGCAAAGACAAATCATATCACCCATAATGGAGTAGTAAAGAAAGCACTGATTCAGAGATCTTAGTGAAAGGTTACTCAACTCTCATACTTATAAAGTACAACAACTTTGATCCAAGGAATAAAGGATCTCACAAAACTCAAGACTCTCACGAAAAACTCTTATCCTTCCAATTGTATAATGAAAGTTGCTCGAGGAACAAAAGCGTTCTCATGGAAAACTCGCACAAACCCTCAATGATAAACCCAATAAACAACGCTCAAATAGCAACACATGCTCAATGGAGTAAGATATCAAGTACAAACATATCACCATGTTTTTTTTTTTAACACATGCTCTAATCATCAACAAATCATACTCCAATGAGAAACTACAAGGAATGAATAAACTCTCTCAAATCACTGATGAACCTATGAACCCCCACTCGCGAGATAGCCTCTTGAATTGAAATCTTTGAATTAATGTCAAATATGGAATGAAGGGAGTGATATGACTGCCCTTTATGCATCAGTATGTGAGGAATCATCATTCCAAGTGAAGGAAATATGAAATGTAGCAACCAATGATAAAAGCCAGGATTGAGATGAAAATGTGAAAATAAAGGAACATAACAGACAGGGCGATGAGGTGATAATAGAAAGGATGAGAAAGATAAGCCTATAAGTCCAAAGCTCATGAGACTTTCCTAGCAAAGCGTAACTATACATCAAAGGACCCTAACCCGGGCACAAAAATGATAAGCAAGGCTACAGAAAAAAAGAGGTTATAGCATACCATATGAGGCTCAATAGGCTAGCAACGATATAATATATCACTAAAGGTGATAAGGTGTAAGGCTAACCGAAATGATGGCCACCCATCCTGCAACCATAATCTTAAACGTAATACTTCTTCAGCTGATCCACATTGGTAGGCTCTAAAAACTGGTTTCCACCTAAGACGGTTAACCATGCAGCCCCTTCTGGAGTTAACTCTCGAATAACATAAGGCCCACTCCAACTAGGTCTGAACATCCCTCCGGGGTCTCCAATTAAACCTCTGAGAATCCTCAAAATCAAATCCTCTTTTGTAGACCCTCCATTTTGTTCTCTTAACACATGTCCTATTAGGTATTTGTTTGATACTTTACAACAATTCCCTTATGGCCCATTACTACTCGTGTAGCCTATATTTTCTAAGCCACCTTGGGGACTTATCTAACCCTATTGTGACTCTTGGCAGCCTTATTTAGACTTAGGATCACTTAGGCACCTTAGGCCCTCTTAGGTACCTTAGGCCGACTTATGCACCTTAAGCCCACTTAGGCACCTTAGGCTTATTTAGGCACCTTAGGCTCACTTAGGCACCCTAAGCCCATTAGGCACCACCCTAGGCTCACTTAGGCACCCTAGGCCCATTTAGGCACACTTGGCCCAGTAGGCACCACCCTAGGATCATTTAGGCACCCTAGGTCCATGGGGCACCACCCTAAGCCCACTTAGGCATCCTAGGCCCATTTAGACACACTTTGGCCCATTAGGCACTACCTTAGGCCTACTTAGGCACCCTAGGGCCATTTAGGCACACTTAGCCCATTCGGCACCACCTTAGGCCCACTTAGGCACCCTATGCCTATTTAGGCACACTTGGCCCATTAGGCACCACCCTAGGCTCATTTAGGCACCCTAGGCCCACGTAGGCACCCTAGGCCCATTAGGCACCACCCTAGGCCCACTTAGGCACCCTAGGCCCACTTAGACACACTTAGCCCATTAGGCACCACCTTAGGCACCATAGGCCCATTTAGGCACCACCCTAGGCTCATTTAGACACCCTAGGCTCACTTAGGTACCCTAGGTCCATTAGGTACCACCCTAGGCCTACTTAGGCACCCTAGGCCCATTTAGATACACTTGGCCTATTAGGCACCACCTTAGGCCCACTTAGGCATCCTAGGCCCATTTAGGCACACTTGGCCAATTAGGCCCTACCTTAGGCCCACTTAGGCACCTTAGGCCCATTTAAATGCACTTGCCCCATTAGGCACCAGTTTAGGCGCACTTAGGCACCCTATACCCATTTAGATACACATGGCCCATTAGGCACCATCCTAGACCCACTTAGGCTTACCTAAGGCCATTTAGGCGCACCTTGGCCCACTTAGTTTTGCCAGCTCTACCTTGGTCACCATTTTGGCACATCTTGCATGACTCACTTGACTTGCACGACTTAAATTTTTATTTATTTTACCTATTATCTTGTCTATTTCTTCATTTATTTTATTTTCTTGTTATTTTGTTTTTTTTTCCATAATACTTTTCCTTACTCGTATGTTTTAATTTAATATTTTTTTCTAAAATGTTTTTATTTAACCCAACAATTTAGTAAAATGTTCTTTTTATTTAACTTAGTAATTTTATAAAATGTTTTATCTAATTAAAAAAATTTCTAAACACACTTTTTTATTTAATCCATCAATTTCCTAAAACACCTTTATTCTAATCTAATAATTTTGTAAAGATATATTTCTTTTTTCTTTATCAATCCAATATTTTTACCTATTTCCTAAAACATTTTCAGCATATTATTATTATTCATAACTTGATTTATTAACCTTGGAATTTTGTAGGAAGATTTATGAATGGAGAGTTTGGTTTATTTAAGAGGGAAAAATAGGTTGCCTTTCCGGAATTGAAGTTGCATTTGAGGAGAAATTTGGACGACATTTAGGAGATATACAGACTACTTTAGGAAGGAAACAAAATGTTTTTTTTGGAAAGAAAATAAGGCAGGTCAAAGGGAGACAAATTCAGTCCACGTTTGACCAAGAAATCAACATGAGAAAGGAAGATTGGAGGGTTGTGATAAGTGGTGGTATTCAGCTCGATGGATGAGAAAAAGAAAAGAAAGATGAGTCAACATTGAGAGTTGCTGGAAGGATAAGTCGGTGTGATTTTTTTTTTGGGAAATAGATGGAAATGGATTTTGGAAGGTTTTTTTGAATAGAGGAAGGTTCCAGCCTAAGAGAGAGGATTAAGGGGCGTTTTAGAAGGATTATTTTAGGGAGTGGGGTTGTCATTTTCAAGGAGAGGAATCAGTCTGTGTTTCAAAAAGGCATTTGGGGCTATTGTTTTGGGGAATCAGTCCATGTTTCAGAGTGGATTCAGGCTGCTATTTTGAAACCCACATATGCGACCGTTTGTTGATATTCATCGACTATTCACCCCGCGATTGGGAAGATGAGTACATACCTACCTTGTTAAATCTGAAGGAGCAGATCGACTGTACTATTCTTGAAGCAGGAGAGAAAAAAGGAAATTGGGAGCAAGTGAAGGGGGTGGAAATTCAGTCGTGCACCATCCAATTTGCTTTGGAGCACACATCCATGAGAGAAAGGATTGGCAACACCAAAACTGGAAGAGGAAGCAATCGCACCAAGGAAAAAATTTTGAGAACGTGAAGTGGGGTTCGAATTCGACCGCACTAGAGAAAAAGCCTTAAATAAGCACAACTACATCTAGAGGACAACACGCACCATTGACCAACAACATCTTTTACAGGATTGAAGAAGAATGCTTGGAGGTGAGTTCCACAGTAGGGAATGTTGCATTCATGCATGCATAGGGAGGATGGTTGGCTCTGCTAGAGTTGACTCTGCTGGAGGGTTCAGATCTTTGCAAAAAAGTCGTTGATCTCTCCGAAGATATGAAACAAGCGTAGTTCAAAGTTTTAGAGAACGAAGAGAGAGTGCACTGTACACTACAAAAGGAGGCTTAAGGCAGACCGACCAACAAAGCAGTGCAAAGTGCCATTGTCATGGATTTAGCTCGAGCTCTTGGGATTGAGGCAAATAATCATGCAAAGTTTTCGGAGCAAGTCAAATTCCTAAAGACGGACTTGGCACCTTGGCGGGCTCGAATTCACTTGCAGAAAGATGGGTTTTGATGTCCTTGGAGAGAATTGTGGATAATTGGACTGTTCAGCCAGCCACTTCAAAGTGGAACTTGGATTTTGATTTTGAAGAGGATGCCCAAATGTCGCCCTTTAAGAATTTTCTTTGCCCATCGACAAATGAAGTGATAAAAGATTCAGTGGTATTGGAATCATCTCAAAATTATGAGCGGACTGCAATTGAGTATTGGTTCCGACGATTTATAGAGGATGGTCAAGACCCAATTTGTCCTATTACGGGGCAGGTGCTCAAGTCTACGGAGATGAAACCAAACATTGGGTTGACTGGCGCAATTGAAGAGTGGGTTAGTAGGAATATTGAAATTCAACTTAAGTCAACAGTGCAATGTCTTTCTGAGGATCAACCCTTAGTGGATTCTGTTGAATGGGTTTTGGATGTCATTTATAAGATATCAGAATTGAAGATTTTGGGAAAAAGCAATAGGCTTCCACTTTGGGGGACAACCATAAACAAGTCACACTACAAGGAAAAAGGTATATGGTGACATTTATAATGAGTCACCATAAACATAAGGTGTCACTACAACATAGCGTCACCTTCTCCACTGACACCATAGAGGGTACCAATTGGTGACGTATTTGGAAGTGACACCAAAATAGATAAATGGTGACCCATTCAGAAGTGACACCATATATTTCTAGTGATGATAGGGTGTCACATTAAATACATCATCTTTGAGTTATGATGTCACATTAAATGCATCACCTTTGAGTTATGGTATCACATCATTGTAAATTATTGTGGAATATATGATTGGTTTTAGTTGTTGATTTTTGTAATGCTTATGAATTAATAAGATTAACCTGTTTATATTTTGTCCATAAATATAACAATCATATTATATTTAACTCATTTTTCTATAATGTTTCTGGAATAATTCATAATACATTGATCATCTAAGAATATTTGTATATCAAATGTTCACAAAAGGATAGTACGTCCAACATATCAAACCCATCAAAACTAAAAAAGAAGAGTGAATACATACCAAAACATGATTTAGAAATGTTAAAGATCCCAAGATTCATGTATACCTCCATTTCATAAGCATAAAACCGGCTAACCATAAAATGACATAGAAGTCTCATCTAAAAATCTAAATTTCTCAGTTGCAATTAAAGTAACATTTATGTCCTACAACGTATGACATAAGAGTTGTATTTAAAAACCCAAAATCTTGTTGCCTTCTTCTTTCTTTTTATTCTCCATTTCACCCTCCCAAGAGTGTATACCTTGCATTTCAAAATTTAATGAGTTTTAGAGATTTTTATTGAAGAAAATAAACATGGATCTATGTTATCATAAATGAACAAATCTAAGAATTAATTTTATTTTTTCAAATAGAAACATTATTCAAAGAATAAGCATTACTATACAATACCTATGGAAAAATTCATGTAGTAGCTAAGGGACTCACCATGCATGGTGATCATGATGCATCAACATGATTCATGATTAGTTGTAGACAAAAGTAGCTCATTTTCCTCTAATTTCATCGAATTCTACTTGAGAATATGTTTTTTTTATTACCAAACTGAAATCAAATAAGAAAATAACATTAAAATGCATAACATTTGGAAGCCTAAAACTATGTACAATTCATTAAATAAGTAATACCTTTGAAGCAATAATTGTAGGATAAAAAATTATCTCTTTAATGAATCTCACAACAAAGTAGCCACATTCAAACCCTCCTTCTTGTCTTGGACACTAATCAATCAATTATAAAATAACATTAGTACTCACATGTATAAATGGTACAAATGCATAAGCTAATATGTAAAGAAAAATTTTTGGATGTCACCTGCACTAGTTGCTAAGATGGCTCCCTCTTAGATGTTTTCTTTGCAGATATTCGAAGAGCCCTATGTAAATAAGTTCAATGGGTACATTTTTAAAATAGGTAAATGTTATATGTTTTAATATATATAAATAATAAAAAAAATGTGTTTGAGGTGAATGTATTTTTTTTATTTAAAATAATACTATGAAAAATAATAGGAAGAACTTACATGTTTACGATATCCTTTAAGTCCTCACATGGTTTGTGATGCATAGGGTCAAGATAGTGGACTATCATTTTCCTTGGCTCAAGCACTACCTAAATATAAACTCTTTAAGTCCTCATATCTATTTCTATTAACAAAATATAAAAACTTTCCAAAACTCAACTACTTAAATATAAAAACAAAATCAAATAAAATATCTAGCTAATTGGATTTTAGAAACTAAATAAACTATAAATAAACTAAATATAAAAACTAAATAAAATATCTATGCCCATGAATTAATTGAAGATGATAGAAAGACACAAAGAGAACATGGCTATGGTTATGATTTCCATCTTATCATCTCCCGTCAATACCACACATGCCCATTTTAAGGTTGTACACTACTTTTGTTGCTGGACTTGGAAAGGGAACTTCAAAATTGAAAACATAAATAAACCCTTATGTAAAAAAAAAAACATTACAATATAATTGAACATTAAAATATTTACTCTCTTTCATCACTTTCATTTGAATATTAATAATCTCTTATTGATATAGATACTTACAATTTAACAAAATAGAAATTCCTAATAATAAAAAATATAAAAATTTCTTTTTCTATTAACAAAATATAAAAACTTTCCAAAACTCAAATACTTAAATATAAAAACAAAATCAAATAAAATATCTAACTAATTGGATTTTAGAAACTTAATAAACTATAAATAAACTAAATATAAAAACTAAATAAAATATCTATGCCCATGAATTAATTGAAGAGGATAGAAAGACACAGAGAGAGCATGGCTATGGTTATGATTTCCATCTTATCATTTCCCGTCAATACCACACATGCCTTCTCGGATTGGTCATTTTAAGGTTGGATACTCTCAACGAAATTCTATATCTCATTCCCACTTAGATACAAATAGAAAAATCATTCTTTTTTTTTTGCTCTCTCGTTTTTTAGAAAGGATGAAGATTATGTGATAGTATATCTTAAAAAAATTCTGTACCTGTCATTCTCACACAAATACATATTAAAAATCATTCATTTTTTCTTGTTTTTCACTTTTTTTTAAAGACTTGATCATGTGTTTGGTTTAGATTAAAAAAATCAATTAATCTATAGTTTTTTCTTCCATGCTAGAAGATTAAACCTAAATTTTTCTTCTCTACAACTCAAGAAAACACAATTCACAAAAACCATAATACAAAGATGTTGAAACAATTAATATAATGGCATTAATAAAAGAAAAAAAATGATAGATCCAAGAGATTTTGGGTTACCTGGGAGTCCACAAAGTGAAGAATGTCGGTTTTGACCGTGTTGACTATGGATGGGTGAGAGAAAAGGTTGAAGAAGATCATGATTTTATATATAGGATTTATATATTGAGATTTTTTGGATTGTGGGTGAGATATGGAAACAATGGGATTTTTATATAGTATCCATCATTATTAATTCTAAAAGTGGGCTCATTAAGTTATAATACTTAAAAAAATTTATTTTATATGATGTTACTTCCCAAAAAATGACACTATAAATATAAAATTAATATCATCTAACTACCTCAATTGAAGATTTTTTATATGATGTGTCACCTTTATTAATTATAAACCCTATGGTGTCATTATTTTAAAAGTGACACCGTAAATAGTGACACCATAAACTATTTTTGTAGTAGTGACAAACTTGATCTTAAGGAGGAACAACCTACATAAATAAATAAAAAAAGGGTCGCCACTTCAACGACTCCACAAGGTAACACGCATGGATGAAGGCTTTGTTCTGCTGCCAGTTCATAACATCCATGGGCTGCAATTCAATGGACGTACAGTCCAATTTGGGATTGATAACGCACCATGGAGAGTGCACACCATGAACGTCTCCAACGCTTTGCCCGTATATGGAGAATACCATCCATGGACCTTAGGGAGAAACATCAACGCACACCAGATTCTTGTTCGAAAGATGGCACGCGTCATCACCATTGGCATTCCATAGATGCACCAACAACAGCCACCATTCTGATATGAATTCCCAATTGGTGTACCCTGTTCATGGTTACCTTCCTATAAAATACACAAGATTTTGGTGGTATGGATGATACTTTGTCATCTCAGATGCAATTATAATATCAATTTACCTATTGAGGCCCCTACTTACTGAGATTTCTTGGTTTAAAATTGGTTTATTAGAAAAGAACTATCTCTCTTAGGTATTAAATGATCTGATCCTTGCTGCCAGTTTTTACTCAACCATTGACTTTAGTTTTAAAATTCGTTTCAACAACTTCAAAATACTTTTAAAAAAATTCCAAACCTTGTATGATTTTCCTCACTTCTTGAACTTGAATTTAAAATTTCGCTTGAGTTAGAAAGCAATTTTGGAATAGAAGATACAAACGAGTCTTTAGGAGGGCTTTGTTTTCACCCAGTTGTGGACACCCGAAATATTTTTGTAAAAATAAAATAACATACGACTTTTTAAATTTGATTCGATATTTTTCCTCAATTCTAAGCTTCTTGAAATTGATCTTAGACACATAAAATATTAAAAAAATATGCCTTTTTGAGGAAGATATGATTTTTCAAAGTCGTTTCTGGTGTCTTTGCTGCAATTTGTCATTCAAATGAGTGTTTGGTTTTGGGTATCTTGTTTTAAACGTGTAGGAGTTGTTTCCTGAAATTTTTTGCTATTAAATTCCACTCCAAGACATTTTTTTAGAAATTATTTTCTGATACTCTCTTTACTAATTGCATGCTGATGATATTATATTTTGCCTAAACTTGTTGTTTATTTTTGGGGCCATTGACTTATCTTGGCTTAGTTTTGGTTTTAGTACTGTATATTAGACACTATGAATATGTTACATAATTTATACTTGTCCTAACCACTCTAAAATTTTTGGAGGAATCTTATGAATCATGCATGCTATCCAGGTACACTCTCTATCACTTGCTTTTCAGAATTTTATGAACATGCATATTGTTGTGAACCATATCTATATTTGATTCCATCCTTAGGTGTCTAGATGTCTGTTCAATTTGCTTTGATAAAATGCATGTCGTGTGCTATTTGAACTAACCATTGATGTCTTGTGATAATGCTTAAGATGCAACTCAGGTACGCACCCTTTGACTCTCTTTTATAATCATGATTTAACTTTCTGGCTTAATATGTTAATTCTGAATTCACCTTAGTCTACTTAGGTACCCTCAATCAATTAATTAATTACCATATTTCCCTCAACTTAGTTAGTAGTGACCTTTGTAAGGCTTAGAGAGGTGCTACCTTTTAGAGGTACCTTCCTAATAGGTAACTTAATCCCCAGACCTAGACTCGAGTTTTTCAAAGACATGCTTTTCCAAAAACTATGGAGTCACTTCTTTAGGGTTTTCTTTCTTGTTTTATTTTCCCTTTAAAATAAAAATAAAATAAGTGGCTACTCCAACTTTTCTAAAATTAATTTTTCACCCAATAAAAACGAGTCTCGCTGATTGAGTGGGGACACACTTTAAAAATGCTGGTTCACACCTTTCTGTAATGGTCTAAGCTTAACCCGTTTCTTGAAGGCACAAACCATCTTTCTCTGATAGGCCTGAACATGATCCGTTGCTCTCAATCTCCTCTCACCTAAAATGTTAAGCTGATCAAATCGAGCTTGGGCCCATTTTGTTCAGAAATTTGTTGCGCAAGGACTACTCTCAATGAACCTATCTCTGTCTCGACTAGTAAAACAACCTCCATACCATATACCAGAGAGTAAGGCGTAGCTCCTATAGAGGTGCGAAAAGAGGTGCGATATGCCCACAATGCAAAAGGGAGTTTCTCTGACCAATCTCGAGAAATCTTAACCATCTTTCTCAAAATCCTCTTAATGTTCTTATTTGCAGCCTCTATTGTTCCATTGGTTTGTGGCTTAAATGTAGAAGATCTATGATGTCGGATGCCATACTTTTGCAACAAAGTGTCAACCTCAGCTTAAAAACGTACCCCTCTATCTGAAATCAACTCATGGGGAACCTCATAATGACAAATGATGTGTGACCTGATGAAACTAGCAATTCTAGCATATGTCAACCTCGCATATGATGCAACTTCCACCCACTTGGTGAAATAATCTATGGCAACTAGGACAAACTCATGACCACTGGAAGATTTTGGTGAAATCTTCCCAGTAATATCAATACCCCATATTGAAAACGGCTATAGTGAGGTCAAAGCGTGTAACTCTGATGGCGGTGCATGAATGAGATCACCATGAATTTGGCACTCTGGGCATCTCTGAACAAACTGACAACAATCTGTCTCCATAGTCAACTAGAAATAACTTGTCCTCCCATGAGTGGACCACAAACTCCTGCATGAACTTTTCTCATCACTTGATCTAAACATAATAGAAGCATACCATCAGTTGATCGCCTATATAAGGTCTCTCCACAAATCACAAATCTAGTGGCCAATTACCTTAGTGCCCGATAGATCATCCAAGACCTCTGTCTGTCCCATCAGACAACAGCAAGCGGGTGCAAACCTTGACTCAATCAGCAATGGACGTATGACCACATCAGTCAGAAAGTCCATAAAAGAAGCTAAGGTAGCTAAGGCATTAACAAACTGGTTTTGTGCTCTAGGTAGATGAGTGTATCTCAAATCATCAAATCTCCTAAACAGTAACTCTAAATAAGCATGATACGACCTAAGCTTTACATCCTTAGTTCTCCAATCTGCCTGAATCTGTTTGAGTACTAGATTAGAGTCACCAGAAACCTTCATATGTTTAATGCCCAACTCCAATGCAGTCTCTTCCAAGGATACATGCCTCATACTCAACAATGTTGTTCATGGCAGGATGTTAATCTGAAAACGCCAAACAAACTTATCTCGGAATATGATCACGCTGGGGGGATATCAACAAAACGTTTATCCCATACCCTGAGTGGTTGGCTGCACCATCGAAGTACATGCGCCAACTTGATAAGCTAGTCATAACAATGAACTCCTCATCTGGGAAATCATCATTAATTGGTCTACCCTTAGATATCGATAATGAGGCTAAGTAATCGACTACAATGCTTCCCTTAATAGACTTTTGAGAAACATACTAAATATCAAACTCAGTCAAAAGTACGAGTCATCTCATCAATTTTCCTATCAACGTGGGTCTGTGAAACAAATACCTCAATGGATCTAGTCGAGAAATCAAGTGCACTGAATACTCTGTTATGTAATGTCTCAATCTCTAGGTGGCCTAAACTAATGCTAAACAAAGTCACTCAGTCATAACATATCTCATCTCATACTCTAGCATCCTCTTACTCGGATAGTAAATAACTCTCTCCTTCCCTGAGACATCAGCTAAGCTATCATACATCTTAAGGCCATGTCTGAAACTAATAAATACAAAAGAAATTGACGTCCCGACATAGGAGACACTAAAACAAGAGGAGAAAGCAAGTACTCCTTGATATTCTCAAATGCAAGTTGGCAATCATCATTCCAAACTATTGGTTGGTTCTTGCTCAAAAGACGAAAGATGGGCTCACATATGTCTGTCAATCTGGCTATAAAACGAATGATGTACTGTAACTTGCCTAGAAAACCCCTGATCTCTTTCTCAATCCTCGGCACAAGCATGTCAAGTATGTCTTTGACCTTATCTAGGTCAACCTCTATGCTCCACCTCACTGACCATATGCCCTAACAATTTCTTAGAAGTTACTCCAAATATGCACTTCTTGGGATTCAACCTCAATCTGAATTTTC
Source organism: Vitis hybrid cultivar (assembly GCA_022058775.1). NCBI lineage: Eukaryota > Viridiplantae > Streptophyta > Magnoliopsida > Vitales > Vitaceae > Vitis > Vitis hybrid cultivar. Next base: position 65,652 of record JAJJMF010027619.1, read on the forward strand.
GAATCCTCTCAAAGAATCTTTCTAGAGCTACTAAGTGATCTGCTCTATCTTGGGATTTCACAATCATATCATCTATATAAACTTCAACATTCCCATGCATCATGTCATGAAACAAAGTAGTAGCGATCCTCTGATAAGTGGCTCCTGCATTCTTCAACCCAACTGACATGACCTTGTAACAGTAGGTACCCCACTCAGTAACGAAGGTTGTCTTCTCCATATCATTTGGAGCCATCAAAATCTAGTTATACCTTGAAAGCCCATCCATGAAAGACAACATCAAATGGCCTACAGTGCTATCAACCAACAAATCAATATATGGGAGAGAAAAGTCATTCTTAGGGTTGGCTTTATTAAGATCTCTGAAGTCAACACAAACTTTAACTTTGCCATCCTTTTTAGGAACAGGGACGGCGTTAGCCAACCACTCTGAATACTCAACCAATGAAATAAATCCAACGTTAAGCTATTTCTGAATCTCCTCTTTCACCCGTAGACTTCAACATGGGTGCAATCGCCTCAATTTCTACTTAACCGGTCTAGCATGCGACAGGATAGGCAAGTGGTGCTGGACTATAGAGGGATCAAGACCAGGCATGTCCTCATAAGACCATACGAAGACATGCAAGTATGACTTGAGTAAATGAATAAGTCTATCCTTCTCGTCTATAGACATAGGTGAACCAATCTTCAGCTCTCTAGGGTAATCCTCTGTGCCAAAATCAACAATCTCAATATCCCTTGTAGCAGGTGGAGTTCTCTCATCTATGGGATCTGATTCATGATCAAAATAATCTTTATCTGAATTGGGTGGTGCAATCTCATCATCTATATCAAATATATGTGGAGTGGGTAAGTGGGGTGCAGATATAAGAATACTATCACAAGAGACAGACAAATACTTGAAAATGCTCAAATCCATAGATGAAGAATCATAAACATCGTCAGAACGGGAGATGAATCCCGATAAAATGTCAAATGAAAGAGGTGGTCCACAAATTCAAACGCTCCCTCAATAGAGCTAATAGTCCCTCAAATAAATCATCACCAACTGTAACATTCTCCATAAGCTCTAGGGCAAGAACTATATAGATTTCCTCGGCAACCTCAATAAGCAGATACCCCGAATAGATTGAATGGTGAAACAGGCTCAGGCTGAACCATCTTGGCAATCTAACTCATACTTGTCATATCCACCTCATCTCGATACTCATCGTGGGGAACAACTCCATCGATCATCTCAGTAGGCTCAACAACTACTCCATAATTAGTAGTCTCCTTTGGAAAGCACAAAGATAAAAAACTGGCTCGGTTTGGAGACCAATGAGCAATCATCAATAAAACTAGTGCGCTGAAAGTCTCATATCCTAACTGCAAATGGTGAAGTTGATGCTGAAGCTCATCCACTCCATTTATATCAGTCATGGTGCCAAAATCCCCCATATGAGAATGAACCTCTAATACTCTAATAAAGTAGTTTGCCAAGTTCATCCTATAAGGACGAACAGGATAATCAAATGGTGTGCAAGTCAAATGGACTCTCACTCTCTCCCTACGCAGTTGCGCCATATACCTATAGTCAGCCTCTATAGGAACAAACCTAAGCCTAAATGGTGTATCATGATCAGTGGTAGCTACAAACTCTATGGGTCTATGCTAACATCGTCCTAACTCACCCTCTTCCTGCGCAGTCACGCCTTATACCTATAGTCAGCCTCTGTAGGAACAAACCTAAGCCCAAATGGTGTACCATGATTAGTGGTAGCTACAAACTCCATGGGTCCATGCTAACGTCATCCCAACCCCATGCTAGACAGAAAAAGACATACCCTTCATCATGTCAAGCACCACTATGCTGCTATGTTGATCAAATGAAATAGCTACGAAATCTCTACAGAAGTCCTCGACCTCAAGGGTCTACACCTTATCAAACGTAAGCCCGGTAAAAAATAAATCATCTTCACTATGATTGATCTGAAGCACTGGGTCAGAAGAAGCAAACATATCTCTAGGAGACTGTACCGTGATGACTTGCACCTACCTGTCATATATAAACTTCACATTTTGATGAAGGGAAGATGGAATAGCCCCAACCCTATGAATCCAAGGTCGGCCCAGTAGTTGGTTAAAGGATGTGGGAATCCTCAAAACCTAGAATAGTGTGGGGAATGTAGTCAGACCAATCAACAACTTTATCATCAAGGTACCCATGACCTCCCTCTTAGTACTATCATATGCTCTAATCGTCTGTGTAGAGGGGCTAAAGTCTGAAGGTGCATAATTAAGGGAAATAATAGTAGCTAATGGGCATACATTCAGGGCCGAGCCAATGTCCAGTAGGACGAATGGAACTCTGTGGCTTGAACAACCAATTGTGATATATAGAAGGCGTGTATGGTCTGAACCCTCATGTGGAAAGTCATCATTTGAAAACACAATACATGTGGCTCTATCAACCATCATCATATGAATCAACCCCTCTAGAGTAGTGGTGGTCTCAACATGGATCTGAATCAAGGCTCGAATCAATGCATCTCAGTGAGTACTAGAAGATGCTAACAAACTCTAAATAGATATGCGGGCCTATGTACTCTGTAACTCCCTCAATAGCTCATCATCCTTTCTCCTAACCTTCTCATGAGAGGTTGTACCATCAAATGGCCTAGCTACTAGAGGTGAGGATTAAGCTACTCTCCCACTACTTGTCACAATCTGTATATCTCTCCCATCTGAGTCATCATCCTCTAGCCATAAGATAAATAGGACTGATGGGCCTTGACGTGCCGTAACCAACGATCCAGTAAGAGTCAACTCAAACGGTACCCAATCTGAAATCAAACTAAACGGTGTAGAAGTCTGGGAACCCACTGTGTCAACCTCATAATCATCATCCAAAACAATCGGCTCTAACAATCTGTCATCCCAACTCAGAACAATGTAAATCCATCTTGAAGCGAGGTGGCACGAGCTGGGGTACAAGCCTAGGAGCTAACTGAGTCAACAAACCACCCTCTATGAGCTTTTGGAAAGCTCGGCTAAAAGGCATACCTAGTTGGGAGAACTGTCATGTCGGCCTCTGTACTAAAGGAATAGTAGTATGTTGGGCTTAGGGCCAAGGGTATAAAATAGGAGGTCTCTCTGAGACCTATGCAGCAAAAACAAGCTTTGAGGTCAGGTGTAGGTATGTAGGAGTCATGGGTTTGGAAAGAGCGGGCAACCTATACTAAACATAACATTGTGGGTAATAGGCTCTTGAAGTCTGCCCGGCTGTCTAATAGCGTCTAGGAGGTCTCAATCCTGCTGAACTAATAGTACCCACATCTCCTGGTCTCTATCCTCCTAAGGGCTTCTTCCCCTTTGAATCAGAATGGGAAGACTCGGGCCACAATCCTCTAGCAATGCCCTCCTTTATAACATACAAAACCTGTACCAAAGATCCAAAATCAGTATGGGAAAATCCCATCAAGTGTCTAGCAAATTTGGGTTGTAAGCTCCTCAAAATCATACTAATATGATCCTTCTATGAAGGACGATCAACAGTCTGTGCAATCTTCTTCCTCCATCGGGAAATAAATGAAGTCACTGACTTCTCTAGTTCCTGCCTCAAGGCCTCTCGCTCTCTCCTTAAGGCATCAATGACAATGCTAAACGCAAACTGTCTCAAAAACTTTTGGGCCAAATCATCCCAGGTTCTATGGTTTGAAGCATCTAATGAAGCAAACCAATGCTACGTTGCACCACTCAAGGACATGGGGAAAAGCATAATCAATTGAGCCTCATCCAACCTATGGGCCCTCATCACAGTATTGTATAGGCTCAAATGGATCTTAGGGCAACCTATGCCCGTATACCTTTCAATCTCTACCATCCTAAACTAGGTCGGTAAACTAGCCACTGGTGTTCCATCAAAATCATCCCAACTGATAGCTCCATTTGAAATCCTCATCTATCTCATCATCTGCTCGAGTCTATCCATATGAGTGTGTGTGTGCTCTAAGGCCAGAATGGGTGCTACAACAAGAAGTGGGGTAGCATAAGTCTGACTAAGCAAAACATACGGTGCAAGGTGTGGAACTGATTGACTGAGTGGAAGAGGTGGTGGTACTGTAGGATCATACTATGTGTCATCTTGAGGCAGGATCTGCTAGGTCTACTACCCATCTATCCTCTAGACGAGGCCAACTATAGCTTCCTGAATCGAAGTCATGGCCGTAGAAAACTGATCAACAATAACTACCTGTGAGTCCATGTCTTTCTAATCTAATCTCTGGTCTGGCTGATCTGATGCTTTAGTCAACCTACCTCTAACTCTAGTCCACAAAGGCGAATCTAGATTGGGCATGAAAATACTCCCATAAACACGGAAACACTAGATGAGACACGATAAAAGGGTAGCTCTATAGGAACCGACTAAAAGGTAATCAAGCCTATAACCGAGGTATACTCAAACTGATACTCGTATCTGATTGATAACCCGACTCTTGGTAGCTTGGCATGTAAGGGTATCAACAAAATTTATACCTAACGTCCTTACACTAAAGTAGCAAAGCTACTATAGCATAGTGGCTCTAGGATCGAACACTGGGAAGGGTTTTTACTTTAACTGATGAAGTTCGGAGGATGGAGTGAACTTTTCTTAATAAAAATTAGGTTAAGATGAAAACATAAAAAGATGAAGGTGTTGTAAACTAAACTAACATGCAAATAGGTTAAAAGATGGAAAAATAAGTTTCTCAAAGCTTTGGATAGCCATGCTTAACTCACCGTGTAAAAATGGAGATTTTGGAACTTTTCACCTCGAGTTGGGGAAGCAACTAAGGTGATGCTTACTTCCCGAACCGGTATGTGTTTAACAACTGAGTTTTAGTCCTTGAAACCTTACAAAAAGGGTAGTTGAACCTCATAAATGCTCTTTTAATGATATAGGTCATCTCCTCGACTTGCAATACAATGGCTCGTAGGAGATAACTAATGAACGTCAGTGGATCTAACAATAAGAATCCATTGAGACCAAAAGGTTATCAAGTATTGGCCATTCAAAGCAAGTCAGAGGGATTAAAAGCTTTACTTTGAATGAAAACATTTATGACGCTCAGCTACTTACATTCATGGCTTGGAAATCTCCATCCTGACATGGGAGCTTCACATGGCATCCATTACTTCAAGAAACTAAAAGGTTTTAGCCTCTCATCCTTGGGGATTTCATCCTCCAAGGATGTTTGGCTACTAAGAAAATAGAAAATAGTAGAGAGAAAAAGAAAGCAAAAGATACTCTGTATTTCACTAAGTGTAAACTTTACAAAAGTTCGTCCCCAGGAGAAAGTTCCCCGACCGTCTTAAAATAAAAATTACAAAACAATACATATCAGGTTGTTTACCCCTGTATCCTTGCTTAACAACTAAGGAATCATCTAATTGGTGGATTACAAGGAGAGAATTGGGATTTAGACAACAAATATCTGAGGCAAAATAACAAAAAACGTTGGTCGCAAATATCTGGAAGCACTCAGGAGAATTTCGTAGGCGCACAAAATGGCTGCGAAATTTCGCAGACGAACAAGATGGCTGCGAAATCATTTCGCAGCCGAAGGCTAATTTCGCAGCCAAAGGCTGATTTCGCAGCCCTGCGAAATTGGCCTTCAGCTTGGAGTGATCTGCTTCCATTGGCTCTAACTTCTTCATTTCAACTCTGATTTGCGAACCGTTTGAAGCATTGGATTGTTGACTTCCCGATCTTCGAAACGACATAAAGTATGCATAAATTGGACTTCAGAAAGTACTCCAAAAGTGGCTGAAATGACTGTCATCAAGAATGCTTCAAGGTAGATTCTCTCTTTACTTCTCCTCCTTGCATTCCGGATTGGTTATGGCAAAGGACATTAAGGCTTCAAAGCTCTTATTCTTCATGTTCCTGAGCTTTCCATTGCTTTACCATGGATTCCAAATAACTCTCCTCCATCTTGGATTGCTTTGGTGATCAAAATACTAACAAAAACACCAAAACTTACACAAAGTGATTAGAAGTGATTGCAAAGGTCCTTAATATGTTAATTGGGTTAAAGGGCAATAATTACTACTCAAAAGTGTTTAAAAGAGTTAATTACAAGCTATCAAATAGCCCTTTTTGAGTAGTAATCACTGATCACACCCAAAATGAAACTATGGAGAGAGTATCCAAACTCGACTGTGACCAAGGTAGCTCTGAAGGTCCACAGATGCACCCATGTGTAGGAATGAAATCTTAATTGGGTTTAGGTGGCTCTATAAGATAAAATGGGTGGGTTAGAGGATCCCTAGCAGAAGTGATCATACCTTCCAGCGGTACGCAACCCTCTGCACACCTCTAAGAAGACGGGGTGCTTCCATGCAAGGTGAACATCACCTCCACACATGTACTTTCTTGCGTTCCTAAGGGGTTTCTTAATGGTGAAGGCTCTCTCATATCTCAACACTCAAGGATAATCTAAAGTGCACAGTGAAGGATGTAGGTTTATCCAAAAAACCTAAGATCTAAAGTGAGATAGTGAACAAAGACAAGCAATCATGCAATCATGCAAGAGAAAGGGTTGGCATGCAACAATCAGTCATGCAAAGTAGATAAATATCAAACAATCAAAGTATTATCTAACATATGTGAGAGTGAATCATGCTAGAGTGAACAAAGTAGTCAAGTGATCATTCAAGGCAATCAAACATGTTAAGATAGCAAGCAAACCAAGCAAACAAACCAAATCACTTTGCCTAAAAAAAATTGAGGTACCCTCTATTCGACCAATTAAACGCCACATTTTCCTCAACTAGTGTTCAAGCTTGATCCTTAAAGTCCCCAACAGAGTCGCCAATTTGTGGACTTGCATTTTTCACGTGCATCTCCACTTAATCAACGAGACTAGTTGAAGGAAATGAGACAATTAATTGATTGATTGAGGTTACCAAGGTAGACTCGGGTGATTTAAAAAAATAGCATGCTAAACAAGAAAAGTCAAATCATGATCATAAAAGAGAGTTAAAGTGTGTACCTGAGCTGCATCTTAAGCGTTATCATAGAAACATCAAAATTAGTTCAAATATTATATCACCCAGCATGCACTTTATCATAAATAATCGAACAATTAATCAAATATCAAGACACCCTAGCAGTATCAAACATAAATGCAGTTCACAATGACAAGCATATTCATAGAATTTAGAAGGTGGGTGATAGAGGGTGTACCTGGATAGCGTAGATAACTTATAATGCGCTTCCATAAGACATGAGGGGTTAGATAATAAATAATAAAATAAAGAAATTCTAGCATGCTTTTTATCTAATTAGCATAGGAAAAATGATCAAAGTATACGAAATCATCAATTATCACGTACATCTTGTATATAATTCCTAAAAAATAGATAGACATGATTTCAACATGAAGCAAATGTGGCAACAAAGATGAGTTTTGAAAAATTTTCTTATGTAGGGGTTCCACCAATTCCCCAATTGATATACACAAATCTAGCCCAGAATTATCCCATTTATTTGAGACCACAAGCTTGGATTTGTATTCCATTAAAAATCAGAATTTTTATTGAAAACTAAGAAAGATGCAAACCGATCAAGACATGGTTGAATATTATTTTAAAAAATGAGATTTTGATTCTAAGGACTCTAAATGAATTTTAAAAAAAAAATTTCAAAGGGATCTTTTGAGAAAAGTATTTTATTTTAAAATAAAAGAAATTAATTTGAAAACAACAAAACATAAGAAACAAGCAAAATAAAAGAAAACAAAATCACAAAGTAGAATTTTTGACAACCAAGCAAACTAAAGGGTGAGAATGGAGGCCAATCTTCACTATTTTCCGATGGCCACTGAAAAGTAAATTTAACAAGAGACTATCGAAATAATAAATTATTAAAACTTAGATCAAATAAACTAATGAGATATCCATCAAGAATTAATGACTAAGATTCAAGAAACACCTAAATTGAGGATAACAAATCAAGAGCTAACATAAGAGCAATTAAACACACAAAGACATTTAAACTAAAAAATAAATTAAATTGAACTAAATTGGAATGAAAAGCATCAACTTTATCTAACATGATTATTTAAACTATTGAATTAAAATTACTAACACTTAAACTAAAAGGTAGATTAAAACTAAACTAATTTGGGATAAAAAAAAGAGATATGTATATATATAAATTTTATCTAATAGGATTAATTAAACTAATAAATTAAAATCAACAACACACTTAAACTAATAGATAGGTTGAAACTAGATTAATTCGAAATTAAAAAAAAAAACATGAACTTTATCTTATTGGATCAATTAAACTAATCACCTAAAACTTTGAAAAACACACAAATTGAAATTGGACCAAATTAATTAAATTAAGGCAAACTAAAAACATGAATTTTCAGACATAGAATCAATCTTATTAATGAACCAATATTATAAAAAATACCTAAACTGAATAGATGAGTAAAACTAAATCAAAGTAAACTAAAGGCATGAACTTTCAAATATAGAATTGATTTTATTAGTGACCTAAAATTCTAAAAGCACCTAAAATAATTAAAATGAACCAAATTAAATGAAAGCAAACTAAAAACAAATATGAATTCATGGAATCAACTTTCTAAATAAATTTA
>JAJJMF010027619.1:92164-110279 GCA_022058775.1 Vitis hybrid cultivar
TCCCTCAATCAAGGAGCACCAGCTGAACATGAATCAGCTGAGACACCAAGTGGGCATGAATCAGTCCCGAAATATCAGTATGAGGTGGTGGCAGGAGTCCTAGATGCTGTTGAATCTGACGAAGGATAGTAGTATGCTGGTCCTGCTGAGCACGTATGTTTGCCATCTATCGGAATAGAGCATTATGCGTAGCGGTTAGTGTCTTGAACAACTCTACCATGGCATGAAACTCCGTGCCAAATACGATGATAAAGTCCTTCGATGTAGGAGGTGTAGCTGGTAGAATAGGAGGTGTAGCAGGAGGATCAGTAGAGGTGGCCTGAGGCATAGATGGTGCAGCAGGGGCGGATGGAATAGACTCTATGGGATGCTCGTCCTACTATGCCTGCTCAGCTTGTGGTGGCATTGGAGATGCTGGCCTGGGTGGGACTGCTTCAGGTGCTGACTCCGTTAGATTCTTACCTGCCAATTGTGTCCATTGGTCGAGAGTGAAATACTCTCGACAATGGTGGTGATGCTCAAGGTGGGCCTTAGTAGGATAGCCCATATGCTCCAATATATGGCAGAACAGCCTCGGAAACAGTAATGGGATAGTGTCGGCTCGCTGTAGCTTCTTCTTGTGAACTTTCTCCTCAAAGTATAGGAGAGCGGCCATAATCAAGTGATGTGACCCAAAATAGAAGCCCTCAGATATCCTGAATAATGCGTCCAGGATGGCTCATCGCCTCTGCACTACATATTGAAGAGGGAAAATGTTGGACCGCAACAATACATCTACTAGGAGCATCCCAGATGGAAGCTCCTTACATAAAAGGAATGAATCTCTATAAGTCCCTCTCGATAGAATGCGGACCATGTCTCGCTGAGATATGGGGGACCACTACTTGAAATGTGTTGGATCCTCTGGCTGAAATGGAATATGGAGAGGCTCAGCAATGTGCCTAGCCTCTAAGATACCCTGGCGCCAGTCAATGCTGAAATGAATGGTGGTGGGACTTTGGCCACCTTGAGTAGTCATGGACTGATAGAAATCCATCGCCACTTTGGGGTAGAAAAACTCCCTAGGAGTCATAAGGCGCTCAAGATGGTACCTTTGGAGTAGTCCAAATGAATCCCGAAGTTCTGGTTACTGTCGCATAGCCTCAATGTCGAAATACAGCTCAGAATGAAATAGTATGACTCTACAATCTGAATTGCCCTCAATGGGCGATATGGTAACCATAGGCCTCTTGATGATGGCTTCCGGAGCAATTCCGGAAGGATGTTGAGAATCCGTTGGGGTTGAGAATCAGGCTATGAATGCCTAGATGTTTCTCTAGGGCCTGAGGTCCCGACTCTCTTTAGTGGAATGCGGTGTACAGATGGCTCACGGGACGGAGAAGTTGGTGGACTCCATGTCGAGCATCGACGCTGAGGAGAGCTAGAGGGTACCCCACCCTTAGAAGATGGAATAGTTGGGACCTGAGATGAATCCTGAGGAGAGGAGGCGCTTGGCCGAGCCTCACGAGATGCTGACAAATTTGTATGGCCTCCTCTAATGTGCGCCATGGCTTAAATGAGGTGAGAGGCGGAGGTCTCTTCTTCAAATTGGTGGGCGCGGGGCGTGGAATAGAGAGAAAACTACTTCGCAAGGTGGTGCTGAGCTTTTCGTAATAGAGAATGGACTGTGCGAAATAAACAGAGGTTGTGCAGGTGTTTAAATAGGATTTTTAAGTGACCTTTGGCTTTCCTCCTGATCGTTGGTATTTTGCACAAGAGACTGTTGGAATTTGCAAGGTTTCGAAATTGATTTACACAGGCTTTTCAAATTTCGCAAGGCAAAAATGGGTTGCGAAATTGCTGGCAGCCCTTGCAAAAAATTTTTCAAGTGGATTTGGGGTGTTGCAAAATTTTTGCAAGGCAGTTGTGGTATTGCGAAATTTTCACAAGGCACGTGAATTGCTCTGTTTTTCTTCTGTTTTGGAATTCCCCTACATTTGATCATCAAAAATTAAATTAAGTCACAATAAGATAAAATTAAAGCAAAAAATTTCAATTTAAAACATATACTAAATCAATAAAACTTGAAATTTAAATTAAAACAAAAAATTATGGACTTAGTGTCTTCCGACAGACTAAGTCCATCTACCCATTTGTCTTTTTAAGCTTGATCTGGTTCAAGGAGGTTGATTTCCTCCTTGTCTCAAGAAAATGGCTCCAGGAATGGCTTGAGACGTTGGCCATTGACTTTGAAACTCCCGGTACTGTTGAGTAGCTCTACTACTCCATTTGAATACACTTGTTGGATAGTAAACGGACCTATCCACCTTGACTTCAACTTTCTCGGGAAGATGTGGAGCTTAGAGTCATAAAGCAACACTCTTTGTCCATTCTGGAATTCTTTGTGGGAGACTAACTGATCTTGCCACCTTTTCAATCTTTGCTTTGCAATGTTTGAATTAATGTAGGCGTCATTTCTCAATTCCTCCATCTCATTAAGGTCTAGAAATCTCTTCATGCCGGCTCTGTTCAAGTCCATGTGGAGCGTCTTGATTGCCCACCAAGCTTTTTATTGCACTTCAATGGAGAGATGACACTCTTTGCCATAGACTAGCCGATAAGGAGACATTCCAAGAATGGTCTTGTAAGTTGTTTTGTAAACCTATAGTGAATCATGAAGCTTAACATACCAATCTCTTCTGCTTGTGTTTACCACATTTATCAGTATGTTCTTGATCTCCCAGTTGGCTAACTCAACTTGCCCAGAAGTCTAGGGGTGGTAAGGTGTAGCTACCTTATGCTTCACCCCATACTTGGCTAAGAGAGTTTCGAACAACTTGTTACAAAAATGAGTACCCCCATTATTGATTATGGCTTTGGGTACTCCAAATCTGGAGAAGATGTTCTCTTTGAGAAATTTGAGGACAACTCTGTGATCATTTCGTTTGCACGGGATTGCTTCAACCCATTTAGAAACATAATCCACTCCCACCAAGATGTAGGAATAGCCAAAGGACATAGGAAAAGGTCCCATGAAGTCAATGGCCCATACATAAAAAAGATCAACTATTAAAATGGGGTTTAAAGGCATCATGTTCTTACATGTTAATTTCCCAAGCCTCTGGCATTTGTCACAGCTCCTACACATGGTGAGGACATCTTTGAAAAGTGATGGCCAGCAAAAACCCGATTGCAACACCTTCATAGCTGTCTTCTGAGAAACAAAGTGACCTCTACATGCGCTTTCGTGGCAATGACTGAGGATCCCCTGTTGCTCTTGCTTAGGGACGCACTTCCGTATTATTTGATCCGCATAATATTTGAATAGGAATGGCTCATCCCAATATTAGGCATGAATTTTTGCAAAGAAGTGCTTCTTATCTTGTGTTTTCCACTCACTTGGAACTTCTCCGATAACTAAGTAGTTAGCATTATGAGCATACCAAGGAGCGACTTCTATCAACATGAGTGATTCCTCTAGAAAATCATCATTAATTGGCAAACTATGGGAATTATGTGCACTGGCTAGCCTCGACATATGGTCGGCTACCACATTCTCCACTCCTTTCTTGTCTTTAATCTGAAGATTGAATTCTTGAAGCAAGAGAATCCATCTAATCAGCCTTGCTTTTGCGTCTTGTTTAGTCAACAAATATTTTAAGGTCGAGTGGTCAGTGAAAACCACAATGAAAGACCCTACTAAGTAAGCACGGAATTTGTCTAAGGTAAAAACTACATGCAATAATTCTTTCTCTATGGTTGTGTAGTTTCTTTGCTCTTCATTCAATGTTTTACTTGCATAGTAGATCACATAGGGCTTTCCATCTTCTCTTTGCCCAAGAACAACTCCTATAGCAAAGTCACTAGCATTGCACATCACTTCAAAGGGCAATTGCCAGTTGGGAGCTCTCACTATTGGAGCGGTTGTCAGCAATAACTTCAATTCTTCAAAACTCCGTTGACATTGATCATCCCATACAAATTTAGCATCTTTTACCAATAACTCACAAAGAGGTCTTGCAAGTTTAGAGAAATCTTTGATAAACCTCCTATAGAACCCAGCATGGCTAAGGAATTGCCTTACTCTTTTGACAGTTATTGGCGATGGCAACTTGACAATTAGTTCAACTTTTGCTTTGTCCACTCCAATGCCTTGGCTAGAGATAATATGCCCAAGGAGAATCCCTTGGGATACCATGAAATGACATTTCTCCCAGTTGAGCACCAAGTCTTTTTCAATGCGTCGGTTCAGCACAGCTTCCAAATTGACTAAGCATTCGTCAAACGCACTCCCATATACGGTGATATTGTCCATATAGACTTCCATAATACGCTCCACCAGATCATTGAAAATGCTTAACACGCATCTTTGGAATGTTGTTGGTGCATTGCATAAGCCGAAAGACATTATTGTGTATGCATAAGTTTTGAATGGACAAGTGAAAGTGGTCTTCTCCTGATCTTCAACAACAATTTCTATTTGAAAATACCCGGAGTAGCCATCCAAGAAACAGTAGAATGGATGGCCTGAAACCCTCTGAAGCACTTGATCAATAAACGCCAACGGGAAGTGGTCCTTCCTTGTTACAACATTCAACTTTCTATAATCAATACACACCCTCCAACCTGAATTGAGGCGTGTAGAAACTTCCTCTCCCTTATCATTTTTCACCACTATGATCTCTGATTTCTTTGGCACAACTTGCGTAGGACTCACCCACGGGTTATATGATATGGGGTAGATAATACCGGCCTGAAGTAGCTTAAGCACCTCAATTCGCACCACCTCTTGCATGTGAGGTTTCAACCTTCTTTGGGGTTGACGAACTGGCTTAGCTTTTTCTTCCATGTATATATGATGAGTACAGACTAAAAGGTTGATCCCTTTTAGATCAGAAATTTTCCACCCTATTATCTTTTTGCATCTCCTTAGGATTTCAAGTAGACAATCTTCCTAAGTAGTAGTAAGAGATGAAGAAATAACAACAGGGTTCTATGATTCATTCCCAATTCTGATCACAAATCCCCGGCAGTGGTGCCATTTGGTTCTTTCCCCGGCAACGATGCCATTTGATTCGTGCCCACTTGGTGTCTCAGCTGATTCATGTCCAGCTGGTGCTCCTTGATTGAGGGAGTAATCAACAAAATTTATAACCTATTACACCATGAACTAGGGTAGCAAAGACAAAGCTACTATAGCATAGTGGCTCTAGGATCGTTCATTGGGATGGGTTTTCACTTCACAAATGATAATAATTTAAAGCTGAATTTGTGTCTTTTCATTTCAAGGTTAGCTTTAAAAGAAAACATAATCTTTGGCGGAAAGGGTTTGGTTTTAAACTAACCAAAAATAGTAACTGATTTTACTTACAAAGAAAAGTGTTTCTTGGAGTTTAGATCACTGGGCTCAGATTCCTTGTACAAAAAGGGAGAGTTCTGGTCACTTGTTTATTTTCCTCGCATTGGGGATTTAACATATAGTTATTTCTCGAACCGGTGTGGTACAGATGCTTCCCTTTAATGGGTTCAAACACTAAATCCCTCTCACTGATGCATGTTGCAATGGCTCATACCTCTCACCTAGCACTTGCCATTCAAGGTGATCTTTAACCTTGGATTACCAGTCAAAAGCTCACAAGAGATAACTAATGGATGTCTCCTTAGAGTCCAAAAGCTTACCAAGTGTTGGCTATTCTAGAAAATCCTACCTTCAAACCACCTCCCAAAGGCTCGCAAGAGATAAACTAGTGCATCTCAATGGATGGAGATCACTTGCCTTATCAAGTGTTGGCCCAGGTGAATTAAAGGCGTTTTAAGTTAACTAAAAAGATAAAAACCATTAATGGGTCACACTTTCTCTTCATTAAAAACTAAAACAACAAAACTTCCAATTTATGCATGTGGAAATTTACCCAGCTTTCTTCACTCCAAGAGACGAAGAGCCTAGCCTCTTATCCTCTGAGGAAAAATCCTCAGAGTTTGATTGGCTAGAAAGAAAAAGAACAAGAAAACAAAAATATATATAAAGCAGAGCAAGTGCTCTGTATTTTACTTCCTTCCCAAAATTATACAAAGGATTGATATATGATCGATCGATATATGATCGATTTCTTCTGTAAAGGAAATTACAAACTATAAATAAGGGGTTATTCACTCTTTTGTTCTTTACTTAAAGACTAAGGAATCCTATGATAGGTGGGTTACAAGGAGAGTTTGGGGATTTAGACATAAAATATCTAAAGCAAAATATTTCAAAATGTCGGTCGCAGACATCAAATATCTAAAGAAAAATATCTCAAAATGTCGGTCGCACATATTGGGAAGCTTCGAGAGAACACCGTGGCACTGTGCAGAAAAATATCTCAAAATGTCGGTGGAAAATGTCGGGAAGCTTCAGGAGAACACCGCGGCACTGTGGAAAATGGCTGCGAAACTCTCCGGGTAAGTGCTACAGAGAATCCGGATATGTCTGACCGAGGAAGTTGAAACGTCCTCATCTCCCATCCGGCGTCAGGAGCCGGATGCAAAATATCTGGATGGAATGTCGGCGGAGCAGAAATTCCGGATGTGAGACATTCGGGTGGAATGGCGGCGGAGCATAATTCCGGATGTAAGACATCCGGGTGGAATGTAGGCGGAGCATAATTCCGGATGTGAGACATCCGGGTGAAATGGCGGCGCAGAAGAATTCCTGATGTGACACATCCGGGTGGAATGGCGGTGCGCTCCCTTATCCGGATGTGAGACATCCGGGTAAAATGTCGGCCCACTCCCCTATCCAGAGCAACTCCATCCGGATTCCCCAAGAGGACATGTGGCGTGCTCCCCTATCCGGATTTGAGAATAAGATAGAAGATGATAAAAAACCCTCCTCTAGTGTGTCCGGACGCCTTGTCCGGATGATAGCATATCCTATCCGGACAGCTTTTCATTGCTTTGCCATAGATTCCAAAGAACTCTCCTCAATCTTGGATTACCTTGGTGATCAAATTACTAACAAAAAACACCAAAACTACACAATTTGATTAGAATTGATTGCAAGGGTCCTTAATATGTTAATTGGGTTAAAAGGTGATAACTACTACTCAAAAGTGTTTAAAAGAGTTAATTACAAGGTATGAAATAACACTTTTTGAGTAGTAATCACTCTACTTGTTCTCCTCCAGGTAGGCATACTTCAACTCTGTGGGTGATGGCTTCAGAATAAGCTTTGGAGGCTTCTCCTTAACAGCTTCTTGTGTCTCCTCCTCATTGAATAAAGGGAGAATTTCTTCCCTCAACTTCAAATGAGGTAGAGTAACAAGCAAATCCAAGGGTTCAGGTAACCCTTCATTAAGATCCCCAAAACTCTCATTCAAATCTTCAAGCATCTTTTGATCACAATGCTCCTCCACTAAGTTGTCAATCATGCACACCTCTTCTGGTCCTTCTTCTTCTCCTAGATGGAATTGTTTATTGCACATATAGAAGATATTGAGCTCCAACGTCATGTTGCCAAATGTAAGCTGCATGACTCCCTTTCTACAATTGATGATAGCATTTAATGTAGCTAGGAATGGTCTTCCAAGTATGATAGGAATACAGTTAGTTCCTTTGGCAACTGGGTTCATATCAAGAACAACAAAATCCATTGGGTAGTAGAATTTATCAACTTGAACTAGGACATCTTCAATCATACCTGTTGGAATTTTCATAGATCTATCTGCTAGAGATAGAGTGATTGATGTTGGTTTCAGCTCTCCAAGTCCCAATTGCTTATAGACAGAGTAGGGTAACAAATTCACACTTGCTCCCTAGTCCAACAAAGCTTTCTCCACACACGTCTCTCCAATCATCACCGATATGGTAGGACAACTCGGATCTTTGTATTTCACTGGAGACTTGCACTGTATAATGGAACTTACTTGCTCGGTTAAGAAGGCCTTCTTACTCACATTCAACCCTCTTTTTAAAGTGCTTAAGTCCTTCAGGAATTTTGCATAAGTCAGAACTTGTTTGATCTGTCTAGCAAAGGGATATTAACTTTCACTTGCCTCAACACTTCAAGAATTTCTGATGCGTTGTTGATTCCCTTTTTGCCATGCAAAGCTTGTGGGAATGGTGGAGGCATGTGCTTCTTTATCATTTCTTCTTGGTTGATGGTCCTCTCCGGTTTTTCATTCACATTAGCTTAAGGGTCCTCCTTTTTAGTATTGTTCCCTTTCCTCTTTCCTTTGATTTCCTCCCTCTTCTCTTTCTCTATTTCATTCTCTGGTTCTTGCTTTGGCTTGGATGTAGGCAGATCAACCTCTTTACCACTCCTTAGAGTGATTACTGCTTTGACTTCCCTCAGTTTTGAAGATTCTCCCTCCTGAACCTCCATTTCATGGATGTCCTTAGGATTTTGATGAGATTGAGAAGGAAATTTTCCTTTCTCTTACATTGTGTTGAGATTGAGTATTGGAGATTATCTATCTTTTGAGATAGATCATTCACCCTCCCATCCATCTTTCTGTCTAGGCTATCAATTCTTTGACTGAGCTGAGCATTTTCCTGCCCGAATTGATCATTGATGGATTTCTGGTCTCCAACAAAGTCTCCTACAATCTTGCTAAGATTCACAATGGCTTGTTCAAGACTTGAGGCTTGCGAGGATGCTTGGCCAGGTTGCGTGTACTGAGGTGCCTTTGGCTTCCAAGAAAAATTCGGATGGTTCCTCGAATTTGAATTGTAGGTGTTGCTATATGAAGCATTGTTATTGGGCTTAAATTGTCCAATAACATTTGCTTGATCCCCAAACATTTCTCTTACCACTGGTATCGTAGGACACTCCTCCACCAAGTGCTCAAAAGATTGACAAATGGAACATGGCTTAGTTTGCACTAGTGTTTCTGAAATAGCCTACACTTCTCGTATCTTCTTCACTTCAAGCTCCTCCAATCTTCTTGCCATAGCTGCAAATTTTGCTTTCATATCAGTATCTTCATTCAAAGTATACATCCTAGCCTTAGCATTAGAAGCATTTGGTTGAAACTTCATTCTTGCCACTTCTCTAGCATTCAACTCATCCCATCCTCTTGAAACTTCAGCTACATAACTCAAGAAATCCATGGCTTCCTCCGGATTCTTACTCATGAAGTCTCCTCTGCACATTGTTTCTAAGAGTTGCTTCATTGAGGAAGACATACCATCGTAAAAATAGCTCACCAATAGCCATGTATCAAAGCCATGGTGAGGACAAGCATTGATAGCTTCCATGTATCTTTCCCAACATTCATAGAATTTCTCATTCTCCTTAGCTGAGAAGTTTGAGATTTACCTTTTCAAGCCATTGGTCTTGTGAGTCGGGCAAAATTTCTTGAGGAATTCAACTTGCAAATCAGTCCAAGATCGGATTCTCCTTGGCCTTCAAGAATTAAGCTAGACCTTGTCCTTGTCCTTTAAAGTGAAAGGAAATAGCTTAAGCTTCATTAAGTCAATTGAAGCTCCTCCTTCTCAAAAAGTATTACAAACGTCCTCAAATTCCTTGATATGCTAGTAAGGATTCTCACTTTCCATCCCATGAAAAGTAGGCAGAAGTGGCACAATATGTGGTAGGATCACTAGCTGCTTTATAGATGGAACTATACATGACGGTGCACTCATACGAGGTGGATGCATGCGGTCCCTCATGGATCGGTATGCGTTGATATTCTCTTCTGGAGCATGTTGACTGGTTTCGTGCCCAACTGGTGTATGTCCTGTTGATTGGGGCTCAATCAACTAGTGTACCTTGATTTCAGTCCTCAGACGGGATTAATCAACAAAATTTATAACCTATTTCACTATGTACTAGGATAGCCTCAGCTAGCATAACATAGTGGCTCTAGGATCGTTCACTGGGATGGGTTTTCAAATTACAATTGATATTAATTCAAAGTTGAATTGGTGCTTTTTCATTTCAAGGTTAGCTCTAAAAGAAAACATAAAGATGTTTGAAAAGGTTGGTTTTTAAGTGTAACCAATAATAAAATAACGGAAATTACTTACAAAGAAAAGTGTTTCTTGGAGTTTTTGGATCACTAGGCTCAGGTTCCTATTACAAAAAGAGAGTTCGGGTCACTTGAATCTTTTCCTCACATTGGGGACTTAACATATAGTTATTTCCCGAACCGGTGTGGTACAGATGCTTCCCCTTAATGGGTTCAAACACTAAATTCTTCTCACTGATGCATCTTGTAATGGTTCATACCTCTCACCTAGTATTGGTCATTCAAGGTGATCTTTAACCTTGGATTACCCGTCAAAAGCTCACAAGAGATAACTAATGGATGTTTCCTGAGAGTCCAAAAGCTTACCAAGTGTTGGCTATTCTAGAAAATCCTACCTTTAAACCACCTCCCAAAGGCTCGCAAGAGATAAACTAATGTAACTCAATGGACAGAGTCCACTTGCCTTACCAAGTGTTGGCCCAGGTGATTTTAAGGCGTTTTAAGTTAACTAAAAACATAGAAACCATTAATGGGTCACACTTTCTCTTCATTAAAAGTTGAAACAACAAAACTTCCAATTTTTGCATTCGGCACCTTACCCAGCTTCCTTAACTCCGAGAGACAAAAAGCCTAGCCACTCATTCTATGAGGAAACATCCTCAGAGCTTATTTGGCTAGTGAGAAAAATACAATCAAAATGAGTAGGTAAGGCAGAGCAAAGCTCTGTGTATTACTTTCTTAAAAACTATACAAAAGTTGGTCTCTAAGAACAAAACTCCCGAGATCTCTATAGAAAGAAAATTACAAATGATATATAGGAGTTTATTCACCCTTTCTTCTTACTTCCTAACTAAGGAATCCTATGATTGGTGGATTACAAGGAGAAAATGGGGATTCAAACAACAAATATCTGGAAAAAAAATCTAAAAGAGTCGGTCGCAAATATCGGGAGCAAATAGGTGGATTTCGCAGCTTGCAACATGGCCTGCGAAAATTTCACAAGCTGAAAGTGTCCATTTCGCAAGAAAATGTTGATTTCACATGAAAAGGTTGATTTCGCAAGAAAAGGTTGATTTCGCAGCTTGCGAAATTGCCTTTCAACTTGGTGCGGATGTCTTCCAATGGCTATAACTTCTTCATTTCAGCTCTTTGAAGCGATGGACTTCTGACTTCCTGAGCTTCAAAAGGACATATAGTATGCATAAAATAGACTCTAGGAAGTGCTAGAAATGTGTCCTATAGTTGCTATCCTCTTGGATTTCTTCATGTTAGATTCCTCTCTCTGTTTTTCCTCCTTGCATTCTTGATTTGCTTTTAGCAAAGGACTACAAAGCTCCAAAGCTTGTATTTTTCTTGTAAATGAGCTTCCATTTGCTTTTCCATGGATTATACAGAGCTCTCCCTCAATCTTAGATTGCTTTGGTGATAAAAAAAACTATCAAAAACACCAAAACTTAACACAATTTGATTAGAAATGATTGTAAGGGTCCTTAACATGCCAATTGAGTTAAAAAGTAATAACTACTACTCAAAAGTGTTTAAAAGAATTAACTACAAGCTATAAAATAGCACTTTTTGAGTAGTAATCACTCCCCCCAACCGACATATTGCTAGTCCCTTAGTAATGAAGGAGAGAAAAGAAAAATAAACAGTAATATAATTTACAAAATCATGCTGATCACTTCCAAAAATTTCAAGTGGCCTGATGGTCAAACTCTCACATGGAACATTAAAGATATAAAACTCAAACTTCAACAAGAGTTATCAAATAACTTGTCTAATCACAATTCATGAAGAGAAAGCATTATGCAAGTTTAAGCTTCAAAATGGTTTCCACTCCCAAAGGTCCAATCCTAACTCTTCCACAAAAATCTAAGTGTTACTTATTAGTTTTCGAATATAATATGTTGAACTAATCTCTTCCCCTAACCTAGTTCTTTTTCAACACTTAGTAAACTAACAACCTTCAATAGGCTAAGAACACACCTCTTGGTTCATAATTATTTCATTGTAGGAGTATAAGGCTTAAAGGTATTCTTTTCTAAATTGTTCATGTAACGGGGGTCCATTGATGACTTCCAACCAATCAAGGTTTATGGCATCAAGCTTTAAGGATCTTTCGACCACTAACTCCTCGGATTTTACCCGGACTTTTGAGAATGAATTTTAATACCCAAGCACCTACAGTATGTTAAACTCCACCTATTCACCCTTGTAACAAGCATTGAGGTTGGTGACTCCCAACCAATGAAGGCTTAGGGCACTAGGTTTTAAAGATTTTCACCATATACCCCTCAGACCTTGCTCGGGTGTCAAGGCAAGTAAAAAAAATTTTCTTTCTTTCTTTTTTTCCAAAGCCTCATTGGTCTTTTATAAGGTGTCCCAACACTATTAGAATGAGGTCAAAGGTACCAAGTCTAAATTTTCCTAAGTCAAGGGGGAAATAGTTTTTCATCTTATAATCGGAACTTAGCGTGCACAGTGTATGAATAGCTTAAAGTGGAAGACATAAGGTTGAATTCAATAGAAGTTTCAACAATTCATCAACTCTAGTAAGCATAATACAAGTTCTAAGTCAAGTAAAAAGACAAAAATTCAATTTCTCCTATTTCATTTTGAGAATTTTTCCTTAATAACCATGGAGAGTAGAATAAAAACTTTAAAAATAAGCAAAAAGCAACTAAATTATCAAAATAACTTAGCATTAATAACAAAAATTCCTTTCTCAACTCCCTTCTCCCCAACCAAGCTGAACATTGCCCTTAATGTGGCAAGAGCGATTGAAAATACAAGGAGGAAGTGGTACCTCCTGATTGACATGGAGTCTGAGTCATCTAAGAGAAACCACATGATTCAAAAACAAAAAAAAAATTATGAGTAGAGGAAATTAAATGATATTATGCCAAGTATATTAAAAAATGATGGATATGTATTACTTTAAGAAAGTACACTATGAACTACGAACAAGTAATACATCCAATCCCAGTATATAAAACATCAAAAACATGGGACTACAAGTTCTACTATAATAAGTAAATACAAAAAAGAGTAGATAAATAATCAGGTGGTGGTGAGAGGATCATATGGAGACGATGGCTCGGCTGTGGAAGTCTGAGTGCTCGGGAGGGGTGTCTCTATCTCTCCTATAGTATTTTCCTCAAGGGGCACAGTCTACTTTGGTAGAGGAGCGTCCTGGGATGGATCTATAGGCTCTGATGGGTTAGGCATATCATGCTCAGGTAGCGATAGAATACCCAAATGTTGTTGTATCTACCTAAGGATGGCAGTATGCTGGGTCTGGGTGGCGATAAGCTGATCCTGATGTGCACGTACGACTGCCATATGCTAGGCAAGGACGCTCTGAGTAGCGGTCAATGTCTGCAAAGTATGACATAGGCCTCTAAACTTTGAAATAGATATGGCGATACTAGACTCAGATGGATGAGGCGCAGATGTAGCTGGTACAGTTGGCGGAATCCCAAGAGTGGTAGGAGGAGCAGAAAATGTGGCCTCAGGCGTGAGTATTGTAGAAGGCGCTGCAGGAGCAGGTGCTATGATCTCTGTAGGTATCTCAGCCTGCTGTACCTATTGTGGCTCCTCTGGCTGCTCTGGTTGTGGTATTTCTGGATGCTTTGGTCCAGTTGGGGCTCCTGGATGTGCAACATAAGCCGTCATACTAGTCCATTTGTCGAGAGTGAATATCTCTCGGTAAATACGTCTACGCTCAAGCTGAGGCTCAAAAAGATATCCTAAATGCTCTAATATCTGATAGAGCAGCCTAGGAAAAAGCAGTGGAATGGCATCTGCTCTCAGTAGCTTCTTCCTGTGGACCTTCTCTTCAAAGTAAAGAAGAGCGGTCATGATCAAATGATGAGGGCCAAAGTAAAAACCCTCTGATATCCGGAACAAGGCTTCCAGTATAGCTTTTTTATTTTAGGCTTGTAATTGCCTCTGCAAACTGCGATCTGGGAGCCTTGGATTTTGCTATGTTGTGGTACTAGTATTAGCACCTACATTGAAAGTAAGTTCCACAACTTTTTATTACACTTTTTTTTTTGGTTATTACACATTGCACCTTTTTCTTCCCTTCTTTGTCGATCTTAGGGAGGTGTTGACTAAAACTCTACAAGTAGTGGGGTTTTTTGGGTTTGTGCAGAGCATTTTCTTCCTTACTCAAGCAGATGTGCGCGAGGATGGGTCGATGTTGCCTTGCCCCTTAGCTTTGGTTAGGTTAGTGTTCCATAGTGGTGGTCTTATATCATGTGTGTTGCTAGGTAGTCCCATAGCTTCCAACGATGTCATCAAAGTTTGAGAACGAGGATAGTGAGGAGTAGCCCTTTATCGATCGTCAATTTTGAGCAATCTTGCCAAACTCAATTGCTCGCAAGTGTGTCAGTCTGCATAGGGTTGTTGGGTCATTGCATTCCAGAAGGGTCTCTTTGATGGAAGATTTTCATGCCTATTATGATATTCTAAATGATGTGAGGGTTGTTTTCCCGAAAAATCTCGACGACTTGAGATCTACAATAAGATCCTCTTACGGGGAGATTTTCTTTACCTAGGAACAATTCTGGGTAGGGCTTCAACTGTCGTTGCCTTCTCTAGTGAGTTAATTTTTGCACCATACTGAGATGCACCCCGCACACATGCACTCAAACACTGTGCATGTACTTATGGGTTATGCGGTATTAAATAAGTTATATGTCCTTTAGTACTTGAAGTACTATTCATGTGTACAGTCCGATTAGGTGTTGCTGGTCAATTCACTATATCGGCATAGTGTCGTACTTTTTAGTTTGTGATAGAGTTACCAAATTTCGGTAAGGAATGGCTGAAGGGGAATGTGCTTGTTTCCAGGGTTTGGGAGATGATCCCTAGTGATCTAGATAATGAGTTATGGGTTAATCGATCAATTGTCTATTTGGGTATTATTACCACATCAACGTGTTCTTTATTCTTTTGTTAATTTTTATTTATTCTTTTCTAATGGCGGGTTTATTGCAGATCAGGATAAATGAGGGCACCTTGCCGAGTGGGTGGAAAAGGCGTCTTTTGATCGTATATGTTGGCTGCTAAACATTAAGCCAACTCAAAGGACTTCTCAGGTGTTGCTAATTGCTTTGAACTTGCTTGAAATCCAAAGGCATCCAGAATGATTCATTCGGGTCATTTTGCCCCAAGAGGGTGCCCTGTCTACAAGTGCGAGGCGAGCACTTTATAATAAAGGACATAAAGTATTAGAAGGAGGCTCGTGCACAAGAATCAGAGGTGCACTAAAAGCTCCTAGCTAAGAGAGATCGAAAGAGACAAAAGGGTATGCTCCAACAAGCGTAGGCTCAACAGGCAGCTTATACAAAGTTACTTTAACGAGTCTCGGGATCCTTCCAAGTGGTACAATCATCAAGCAAGCCACCAAGTTCTCAACTAGCTAGCCCCACACTCAAACAAATGAGGCCGAAATCTATTCTTTATGGGGCAAACGAACGTCAAAAAAAGATAAAGGTGGTCGCTCCTCAAGAGGGTTTGACAGCTTCTTGGGGTAATACTCCTAGGGATAATTCTATGCCCCGCCCAACAATTGAGATATCGGACTCACCTCGCTAATCTGAAGAGGTTCACCGAACCGACCTAATAATTGTGACTTTGGTAGTTAGGGATCTTATTGCACAAGTTCGATCAAATTCCTCTTTAGTCCCGCCTATGGTGGCTCCACTGTTGAGAGCTTTTTCCTTTTATGACTTGATCATTGCTATACCATAGTTCTCCACCCAAGATTTGAGTGTGTTGGTAAGGTTTTCTTTTACTTTTATTCAGTGCTATCTAATTCCTATCATGCTTTTAGTTTATTGCACCTTTTTTTCTTCTTCTTTTTTTTCCCATTGTAGATGAAGTATAGTATTGGAGATTTCGAGAGATGTGAGAATGATTTTCGTGACTGCATTTCTGACATAGATCAGTTGAAGCATGCCCTCACAGAACTAGAAAGTCGCACCCAAGACCTCACCAAAAAGCTTCAGGCGACAAAAATTGAGAAACTGAAAATGAAAAAGACGTTGGAGGAGTAGAGCCGAAAGCTATAGTCTAAACTGGACATGTCAAATCAAGAACACTCCGGACTAAACAAGAGTGGCTACACTTCGTGAAAAATTAGAGAAGGCTTCCATAGAATTGAAGAAACTTGTTTCTCAGTACAGTAATGAGGTAGATCGTGCTTATGAGTTGGGCTACGATTGCTGCCTAAAAAAACACAATATTTAGAATAATTAGGATACTGACGACAATGGTGATGCAGGGAATGATGGTGTCGTTAAGGAGGTTTCAGTTAGGACTACTGAAGTTGGGGTTTTTGGGGTTGATGAAGATGTGTGACTTAGGTTTGTAGTATTTTTTTGAACATGTTTTGGTGGACTATTTTTGGTTTCCTATTTTGGATGTTGTTATTGCCATGTGACTTGTATTGAAATTCAAACTTTTTTTTTTTTGCTACTTCCCATGTTGAAAGAGAATGGCACAAACACTCTAGAGATCTGCCTGTGTATGTATGAGGCGGCAGCAATGAGGGACATTAAAATCTTGGAGGAAATTCCGGAGTCTGAATTTGAAGTCCAATTAAGCCCAAAGCATAATACAATACTCCATATCGCAATCGAATTTGGTCAAACAGATTGTGTGAAATGGATCCTTGAGTTGCCTTCATGTTCATCTCTACTGCAATGCCCTAATATGAATGGGGACACTCCGCTTCACCTTGCAGCAAGGGAAGGACATTTAGAGGTAGTCGAAACTCTTATAAATATTGCAAAACAACTTCCCTTGGATATTGAAACTAAGACCAGATCAGAAAAGGTTATGTTAAGGATGACAAACAAGGGGAAAGACACAGCCTTGCATGAGGCAGTGCGATATTGGCATTCTGATATAGTGAAGTTACTAATGGAGGAGAACCCTGATTTTAGCTATGGTGCTAATGATTTAGGTACGACTCCTCTTTACATGGCCGCGGAGAGAGGATATAGGGACGTGGTGAAAATAATCATAAACAATGGTACTTCACCATCTTACAATGGCTTAATGGGTAGAACGGCCTTGCACGCTGCTGTAATATGCAATAACCAAGGTAGTATGCTTCACAATACCCAAGATTTAATATAATGATTATGTTATTTTAACAAGTGTAGACTCAAAAGGAAAGTGCATTTATTTATTTTGTTCATTTCCTTAATTTTCTCAAACTTTTTTCCTTTATCTATATCAGAAATAACAAAGATGATACTGGGATGGAAGTCAGATCTCACTAAATAAGTAGATGAGAATGGGTGGTCTCCACTTCACTGTGGTGCAGAGAGAGGTTGTGATCCAACAATAGTGGGTGAATTACTAAATATAGATAAGAGTGTAGCCTACCTTAGGATTAAAGATGGGAACAAGACTGCCCTTCATATTGCATATTTCCACCATCATACAAAAATAGTAGAGGAGATCCTATCTCACTCTCCTGGTTGTCGGGAGCAGGTCGATGACAAGGGCAATAATACTTTTCACTTTGTCGTGATGAAACAGGGAGATGATGATTATTACATTCATAGTTATTTTAGAAACAAATGGTTAAGAACTAGAGGACTTGTAAATGAGAAAGATGCTCAAGGAAACACACCTCTCCACCTACTCTTTTGTTACCAAATTCGTGATATTGGGCTCTTATGGAGGTCTCAAGTGGATAAGAAGGCATACAACAATGAAAAATTGACAGCTTACAACATGAATTTGAAGGCCAAGGAGAACGTTTCAGCGAAAAGGGTAAGGCTCCCTCATCACTTTGTTACCGTGTATTGAAAAATGCTCGTTATATCGTGTTTCTCAAACTGCATGTGCTCATTTGAACGAAAATATTTTCTTTGAAATACTCAATGTTCTGTTACTTTTAACCATATGATTGGTTTCCTTGAACCTAAATATACCATCCTTTCATCTGCAGCCTATCCACTCACATTGGGCATAAGACCCCAGCACCAGAATTCACCATTATTAGTAAGACTCTTGTTTATCTTATTGTCAAGAGATAATTGCAAAACATCTATTCCAAAACTTATATATGAGTTAAAAAATGAATTTATTGGATTTATTTAATAATTTATATTGATGTTGAAATTTAAATAAATTTGCACTCAACATATTATTTTTATTAA